>WWET01000018.1:1218358-1235775 GCA_011038615.1 Limnodynastes dumerilii
ATAATTTTTTTTTTATTATTTTTCTTTTTTTTATGTTGACCTGACCTACTTACTCACATTTCAGTTTGTGACTACCCATATTAAGATGATTGTTAAAATTATAAAGCACCATGTAATAATATATAAAAACCTGCTACAAAATAAGCAGATAATTAACTGTAACTTTCTGAGCAAAAATGACGTCATAATACAAATATGCAAATTGTCGCTTGTGTCATGATGACATCATAAAGCCTGTACTGTGCAGTGTTCTGCTGTTAGATGTCATTCAGTTGGTGGTGTTTATCCTGACTGATCAGCGAAGTCCAAGGGCCACTACTCCATCCTCATCCTTCTTGATCTGTCGGCTGTTTTTGACACTGTTGACCATCCTCTTCTGCTTCAAACCCTCCGCTCTTTTGGTCTCTCTCTGAGCACCCCTGCTCTGTTAGGAGTGGAAACAGAGAAGCTGTGGTCAGAGAAAAACCAGGAGAGAGCAGTGTCAGTGAGACCAAAATAGCGGAGGGTTTGAAGCAGAAGAGGATAGTCAACGATGTCAAAAGCAGCCAACAGATCAAGAAGGATGAGGATGGCGTATTGGCCCTTGGATTTGGCAGATAACAAATCATTGGTCACTTTGGCAAGGCCAGATTGGAGGCGGTCCAGGAGAGAGTTGCCAGAGGTCATCTTGATAAGGAGCAGCTGGGAGCACACATCTCCCTCCCCCCCCTCTGCTCGCTGTTGGTGTCTCCCAGGGCTCTGTCCTTGGCCCGACCATCTTCTCCCTCTACACCTCCTCACTGGGTAACCTCATCAGCACCTTTGGTTTCAAATACCACCTCTATGCTGATGACAACCAAATTTACCTCTCCTCCCCTGACCTCAACCCCTCTCTGCTAAGATTTCCGAGTGCCTTGCGTCCCTATCCACATGGATGGCGCAAAGCTTCCTCAAGCTGAATAAGGACAAAATGGAAATCATTGTTTTTCCAACCCCCCCTCCATCACCATAACCATTGGTGATACCGCTGTCTGCTCCTCTCCTCAAGTTTGCTGCCTATATACCACACATTTGTGCTCTCTCTTATTTTTGCTCTCTGTCTCTTATTTTTGCTGTTTTCACCTACGCAACATTGCATGCATTTGTCCCTTCCTTAACAATGAAGCTACCAAAACTCTCATCCATTCTCTAGTCATATTACATCTCAACTACCGTAACCTCCTCCTCGTTGGTCTTCCGAACCCGTCTTGCCTCCCTTCAATCTATACTCAATGCTGTTTCCAGGCTCATCTCATGTCGCTCTACCTCGGCCTCTCCTTTATGTCAAACCTTTCACTGGCTTCCAGAACTCTGCAGACCTCTCTGTAAACACCTTACCCTCAGATTTAAGGCCATCTCCTCATCCACTGCTCTCTACCTCTTTTCCCTCATCTCCACGCACACCCCTTCCTGCCCTTTTAGTTCTGCTAACCATCATGGTCTGACCTCCCTACTGATCACCACATCTCACTCCCGTGTCCAGGACTTCTCCCATGCTGCACCTCTGCACCTTCCTTCTTCAGTCAGACTCTCCCCCACATGGCAGGCCTTCAAGCCCTCACTTAAAACCCCCCTTTTCAGGCTAGCCTCCCCCCCCCCCCTCCACTTAACATCCTCACTGCATCCTAGATCTATCTTCTCCTTCCTTCCCACTCTCCTCTGCTCACACCAGCAGTTAACTTTCTTCCCCCTCCTTAAGTCTTCTGTAAGTTCATCCCTCCGACTTAGTGTGTTAAGCTCATGTGAGCAGCCTCCTCCACCACTCCCCCCTTATTTCGTACTGTCTTGTCCCCGTTTCCTTTTTACCTCGTCCCCACCTGGTGGCTCCCTCTCAACCTCTCACTGCATTCTATCCCCTCTACCTTGATCTGCCAAGTTTGACACCTTGCAATTTGCCTTGCTGTCTGTGCTTGCTTCACTTTATTATATTTTTGTGATATTTTATATTTATATTGTATTTTATTATGTACTATGCTGTCCATCCCTGCCCTGTACGTTTGTACTGTATTTTGTTGTATTTTTTGTTTGGCGCCTTATAAATAAACGATAATAATAATAATCTCATAACTTTTAAATGTTGACAAGAAGGATGATCATGTGAGAATAGTAACACTATATATAAGAAAATAAATTCTTATATTGTCATTCAATTAAAATGCTCCAAAACTATAAATAAAGTTATGCTAAAGATAACTTTATTTTTGGCATATATTGCATTTGGTTGTGTTTTTCCTGCATACTATCTGCTTTTGTTTCTTTTTCATAAACATATTGCCTTTTTATTTATGTTCTTAATTACCAGGTTTTTTTTTCCATTAAAGGGGTAGATCCTGAGGTGTGTACGACAGTGAATTTACACAAGACCTTTGCATAAATTCTCTGTCAGGGAACATCTGGGTATGCACGTGGCAGATGTTCCCTTAGTGTAAGCACTATCGTATGTAACAAAGTCACATACAACAGTACTGACGGGGAAGGGGCAGACCCTACGATAGCTTAAACACCACCATATAGGCGGGGATAGCCATTTAAATGAGGTCTACAAGGCGGGGGATGCCCTGTTATGTACTACGTCTGTGGCCATAAGTCTTATATATCATATATATATATATCATATATATATATATATATATATATATTATATAATACACATACATACATACATACATACACACACACTAGTCAAAGGACCATAAAAATTACAAGTATTCCCCAGGCATGATGTCTCTCCAGCCTCCCAGTATTGCCCATCATATGTCTCCTTCCCCCTAGTATTCCCCATTCATGTGTTTCCAGTTTCCCAGTATTCCCCATCATGTGTCCTAAAATATCCAGTCGTCTCACCGAAGATCATGGTGAGGTGGAGACACCCTGTCTGCATGGTATAAGCACCACGCCTTAAACGCCAGAGTGACAGGAGACTTCTCTTGGGCACTCCTCTATATAACCGCTGGTGGACTGCTTGTCTTTGGGGCGGGGTGTTGCACTATTGATGCCACGTACTCAATAGAAAGGCAGGCACGCCATCATTGCACAGCGGTGCCTATTAACTGAAAACACCCACCATCTGTACGGTTACTCGGCAGGGTGTCTCTGACACTACTTGATCTAAGTCTTCTCCACTGATCTAAAAGCTAATATTTCGCACATAACACTTGTTGCTGGGGACGGATTACCCACGGATTAAGTGCCATTTTTTTCTGATCTACTTGGGAACGCCCTACTTGCATCTCCAGAATATATATATATATCATATATATATATATATATATATATATCATATATATATATATATATAATATTTAAGAATCTGGATAAGTGTCCAGATTTACTACAGAGAGCAGGGAGTGCAGGGGGGCTACGCAATCGTTCTTAAAGACCCACACACGCACATAATGCATCTTCCGCAAAGTGTGTCATTTTCACCAGAGAAGCACTAGCTACCAATCTTGTCTGAGCTCTGATACATATTCAGGGGGGAGAGGGGGGGGGGAAAAAACTTAGGTATTCTCAAAAAGCAGCATCTCTGGTAGTAAGCAGCGCAGTCATGGACCCTATTGAATTTTTTAATTTTAAACTATAAATATATATAATTCAACAGAGCTGGAGTTTTAATAATTGTGAGTAAACCTGAATTTGTGCAGGTGGGACAATCCTTATTATAATAGCATCCAGAGTTTATACAGTGGTTACAGGTTAACGCTCAGTACTTTGTTTAGAGTCCTGGGAAGCATGCACTATGTTTAAAGTTACACCATAGACAGGGCCATGAGCATAAACACTCACTTATCCCTATAATTATGGGCAGCATCCCCACAAGAGGTGAATTCAGTGACTATAAAATGAAGATTTGTTGGGAGCATTTAGTAGGAGCTTTAGTGTCCAAGACAGCTCAAAGTCATGGAATCTAAAATGATATAAACATATAATACAAATATAAAACATTGTAATGCTGACAGAAGCAGAGAATGAAGTGCTGATCTTTACCCCATATATCCGCATTTGATTCTTAATGCGGGTGTATGCAGTCTTGGACAGACAAATACCACCTATGGCAATCCAGGTGTTGTGAAACTACAATTTTCTATTAGTTGTTGTTTATTGGTCTTTCGAAGATGTCCTTAAAAAAGGTGGCTCCCACAATGGCATGGTTTCCAAAGATTCCAACAGTGAAAGATACGTTTTCTTATTCCAAAGCCTAACCATCCCCTTACTGCAACTTAACCCTCCTCTAACCCCAATCTTCCCCTCTCCACCACAACCTAACCCTAACCGTCCACCAACCATCATTGTCCTACAGCCTAACCTTCCCCTAATCCTAACCTTAACATCCCTAACACTAACCTTCCCTGTCCCACAGCCTAACCTTAACCCTCCCCTCCCTGGAGCCTAATCCTAACATTTCCTGGCCATGGCCTAACCTTAACCCTCCCCTCCCTGGAGCCTAATCCTAACATTTCCTGGCCATGGCCTAACCTTAACCCTCCCCTCCCTGGAGCCTAATACTAACCTTTCCTGTCCACGGCTTAACCTTAACCCTTCCTTCCCCTACCTAGAGCCTAATCCTAACCTTTCCTGCCCATGACCTAACCTTAACCCTTCCCTCCCTGGAGCCTAATTCTAACCTTTCCTGTCCATGGCCTACCGTAAATCTAACCAGAATGAGTACCTTGTCGAAATAAGACCATGTGACATGGCACGCATTGCAGAACGTAAAAAGAAGTGGACAATGGTACAACTGAAATGAAGCTTTTGGGCTGTATCATTGTCTAAAATGGGCTGTAAATTCTAGCAACTGCATCCCACTTCTATCACACGTTGCAGGTACCAGCTATGTCTATACTGTTGGAGCATGACTTCCATAAAGTGAATTTATATTGGTGTATCCATTGACCACTATATTCATAACAGATTGAAATATTACATTTCCATAGGATCCTAGATGTGATAAAGAAAATACGGACACATCTGTGTACAAAACCTGAAATATTTTACTTCTTTTAAACTTTGATTAAAGTTTACTTAGATTTCAGTGACTTAATACAAGAGCATTTGATTTAATTTGTAAATAAAACACTGTAATAGCCACAATAAACTTCATTAAAAATGTACATGATGCAAAAATAAAAATAACCATTAAAAAAAAACAGCATGAAGGTGGGTTGGGGGATTATACGTTATTATATAGATGCTGAGAAAGGACAATACACAATCTCTAAGGAGGCTCTCTGCAGAACTCTGGGACTCTATTCAATGCACAATGCTGGACTTCTTTCCCAAGGGGGTGCCTGAAGCAAGTCATTAATCCCTTAGTTAATAAGGCCGCCATTGTTTCCTGTAGCTGGATTTTCATAGACATAACATCCGGATAATGTGTATATAAACGAAGGTAATACGAAATGTACAAGTATAAAAGATTACAAACATTAATAAATTATTACGTCATCACAAAACACAGAACACTTCACAAGGTGCTATTAAAATAACTGCATCATCTTCTCATAATACAAGAATTCAAACAAGGAGCTGGTATATTATTTAAAGGCCAGTCTTCAAAATATGTGTTGTTTTTTTCCTGTTTTCTCTCTTCTTTTTTTTTTTAAATAGTTTTTCTATTTCATAGTGACGTCTTCTATGGCTGCACATTTGAACGTAACTTTTAGGCAATAGTTTTTCATTTCTTTCTGGTTCACAAAAAAAAACCAAAATAAAAAATAAACCAGTTTATTATACTCGGTAGAATTCGGCTTGTAATAGAACAAAAAAAAGTTGGTTCTTAAGATACTGTATTTGATCGTGTAGAAAAAAAAAAGATCTTAAAAGCTATTTACAAGCTACATTCTATTTAAAAGTATGCCCAAATAAACATAATAAAGAAAAAGAAAATTAAGGGATTGCCTGAGAAACAATGGTATCTCCTTTTAATGTCCTGACGTGTAGACAACTCTATCCTACACGAAACAGTAACTGCTGGAAACATATGAACACATTGTTAGGACATGACACCTTCCTATGCTTAAAATACTGAGTCTTGTGCAGCAAGTCTTGTGTGGGTGAGTACGCATCTCTTATTCATAGAGCACCTGTTTCTGATGAAGCTTAAATTGTGCATATTGTAAGGACAGCAGGACACCTATGTGGAACAAAAAGCATTATATATATATATATATATATATACACAAGCATAGAAACATAAAAGGGCATGGTTTACAATAAGTGCTTACAACAAATGTCTTTCAGCAGATAGGTGCGATTCCCAAGCCGATGGACTATATATAGGTAAATATAGCAAAGACAAAATATATTATAGTAAACAGAAGTCGTGTGGTACAGAAGGCAAGACTGGGCTAAATTCCATGACAGCCAATGGGATCTACCAAACCTGATTAGTAACTAAGGGTCAGAGGCTATGCATGCTATATGCACCATATATGGCAAAGATTTACCAATGAGTGCTTTAAATCACCTTAACAAATTCCTTTTCTTCTAATCAGTGAAAGAAAACATTTGGGAACTGCTACATGGGTTTGAATGCCCAGCATATTGTGGCATAGCCGAGTACCATCATTACGCAAGGCTTACTGACCATGACCTGGCGGCCATTTTGATGGAACCTGTTGATGGAAGAGGGACCATAGTTCCATGTTTGATATAGAATGCCCTTGTAAGTCCTACATCTGTAGCAGAAATGGCATTTGAATATGTATCTGACAGTTTGTAACAATCAAAATGATCCCTAGTTTTACATAGCCCACATTATTTTACAATAAAGAGTTAAAACAGACATGCGTTTGCCATGGTCCTCCATAACCGATGCAGTCGATGTAGTCATCTAACTCACTCATATATGGTGACAAATATTTGAACTACCAGTGCATTCAACTCTCCAGATTTCATTGACTTTATAACAAAGGCAGCTATCATTTAAACTCCATCACCTAAACTAAGAGTTCATGGCCGATTTTCCATATGATGGGTCTGTATGAGAAAATATTAAGTGCAATTACAGATTCTGAAATTTGCCTGACTGGTTAAGAGTTCCCCCACACATAATTCATTACATTACAGTACAGCACTTGCAGTATAACTCCCAAACCAATGAAATAAAATGAAGCATTATGGCCTCAGAATAATGACAAGCAGTACTGTAGTGATAGAACTTTGAGCTCTGGAATTTATGGTTCGGATTCAGTTACGTAGTTTTCGTTCTGTGTACGTTGTTTTAAGAATTGAGCTACTACGCATGTGTAGTATACCATTTCTGTACGTAGATTGCATAAACGCAGACTAAAGACTGCACTTACGCAATCTATGTACAGAAATGTCAATCCGGACCTATGGCATTAAGCACCACCATGACCACATTCCAAAATTAGACTCTCAGTTATGCAATTCTACAATGGTTAAAAAAAAAAAATGTTTACTATCTAGTTGGTGTTGTCAAAAAAGGGCCTGATGTTACTGTATCCTCAGGAGGTTTAAAGCAATAACACTTCCTTTTTTTATCCCAGTTGATTAGATTCCCTCATTACATTTTGACAGGAAGGCAAAAAATAAATTGGTTTATGGTGAATTCAGGGTTCGGTGTAATTAGTGGTAATGCCTTTCTTGTTTTCCCAACCAGGGAGTTATAACTTAGCCACCGGCCCTCACTCATTGACCTAGACAACAATGAACCAGCTCGTGTGAATCAAGATTACAAAGCAATGATGCAAAGCACGCAAAACATTTCCTAAACTCAGGAGTGACATGATTCCTGACCAGACACAGTGTGTGAGAGTTTTCGCGCCCTATGGTACATAATTGTAATGTGGTTAAAAAAACAAAACACGGAACAATGCATTTTTTTGTGTTTCTTGCACTGACCAAACGGGTTCTTTCCTAAAACTGGAATGGTCCTATATTTTTTTTTTTGTTTTCTTCTTTCCTGCAAACTAGTCACTCTCAGCAATTTGAGAAAGGACATTATTATTATTAAAAATATTAGCAGTAATCTGTACATGTCAACTGCTGGAAGTTAAAAAGAATTACTAAAGTGGTGGCAGGAAGGTAGAGTGGGGTAGGTTCCTCCTAGCACATTTGCAGAGCTCCACTGCAGTCCTTTGAGAGTCCAAGATGTCAGCTCCCAGCTTGATGAGCCACAAGAAAAAGTCTCGTCTTTTACAAACACTAAAGGAGAAGTTTTCCATTCCGATGGATTTTCAGGATCTTCCCAAGCCTCTGCTTAGCTGTTGCCATGCCTTTTTTTGTACGCTTACCTAAAAGCAACACAAACACAAAAGCAATAAATGCACTGAAATAAAATATGCACTTTGGGTAAAACTAACATTTAGCAATGGGTTTAAATGACAGAATGGCTTTCCTATGCATAGATGTTTGCAATGTATCTATTGCTAATTTAAGTGGGATCCAGAGTAACATTTTTCTGTGATATGATCTAAAGGTAACAGACACAGAGGGATCTGCAGTAAACAGGTCACATTATACACACACGCATGTGTTGACAACATAAATACCACCAATTGTACAAATGGACTATTAACTGCCGTTACTGCGCTGACAATAGTGGAAGTACGAGAAGTCTGGTTCAGCACACCTATGTTGTACATCGTACCAAGGAGAGCACCTGCAATCATTTCCTCCTAAGTCTAGATGGTCGCAATGTGTTCCAAATGGGTACAATAGATGGAGAGTGGGTCTCCGCTGAGAACAGCCCTATTGCTAAAGGGCCATCTTCTCCCTGCTAGTTCCAAGAGGCAAAGCAATCGATTGATCGATTGATTGTGCTCGATCCCTGAGCACTGACCACGGTGCGGTCCAGTGGGCGGCACTTTCCGAAAATTAATGGTTGCGTATGGTGATCGGCACACTCACCCATTTTTGAAAATAGAGACAGCCGAAAAAGAACCTTTGGCTGTCTCTCCTTCTGAAAGACAGCCAACATGCCAGGGACTCCCACCGCAATAGACATGTTCACTTGCACACAATGGAAAATGGTAGCGATTCAATTGCATAGAAAACAGGGGGAACAAATCTGATCTCTAAAGGGGCTGATCCAAAGTTAGGAGTAACTGCACTAATAAGTGTAAATCTGCACCTGGACAAACCATTGAGCAATGTGAGGGCCACAAATTTATTAAACCTTAAACCTTTGGCATGCAGGATAAATACGGACTGACCCTTGCTTGTTGCACAGATATAGTGAACAACTTTAAATTTAAACTATAATTTAGAGTTGACCTACAAAACATCATCTGTCAACTATAATCCAGTTTGTGCATTTAAAGTTTGCTCTCCTTGTAGCGTAAGATTTAAGGTCTAGTTCTACCTTTTTGTGCAGTTACTCCCAACCTGTCATGACTATCCCTATGTATAACAGCCAATTTTCATATAAACACATATTTGTATACTGGCTGACTTTATAACAATAGCATTATATATAATGAATGTTTATTCTTATAATATAAATACTAAGAAATACACCTTTACAGTATAAAAATTATAAAGGATTAATTGCTGCAGCTCTGCTTATGATGACACAAATCTAAATAAACAGTCATTAAAAATCTTTAAAAATGCCTTAATGAACAAGTCTCATCTTAATAATGTGTGGTGGGCTTTAAATAGTTCTTATGGAGATACTCCAGTGCAAGGAAACAAATCTTCCGACACCCAGATCCTCAATCGAAATCTTGAGCAAAAGGAAGCAACAAATCCCCAATATTTCACAGTTTCACGTGGCTAATGTTCAACTAAAATGGTCCATGGCCTGTGTCACAAAACATACCAAGAAAGGCTAGAGGAACTAAACATGTATAGCTTGGAGCAGAGAAGGGAGAGGAGGGGATATGATAGCAGCTTTCACATATATTAAGGGTTATGAACGGCTAGAGGAGGGGGCATTTTTCGAAGGAAGAGATGTAACAGAACACAAGGGCATGAATATACACTGGAGGGTGGAGGATTCAGAGTTAATGGGCTGGATCCAGACCTAGTTAAGTGCTTGAACTTAGTCACTTCTGGGCTAAACCATGTTGATTGCAGGGGAGCCATATTTCATCTGTTGCAAACAGTATTAGAGTTGAGAGGTGATGTTTCCTATCCGAAGTCTAAATAACAGTGTGATAGTAAAGCTGGTCAGTATCTGTGTGCAGTAAGCAATTCAGAGATATATCCCTGCATGCAAATAATACAGTTAACTTGACTCCCCCTGAAATCAACATCGTTTAGCCAAGGAGTAACTAATTTCAAGCACTTAACTAGGTCTGGATCCAGCCCAATGTGTGGAAAAATGACTTCACTGAAAGGGTGACAGATAAGTGGAATAGCCTCCCAGAGGTGGTAGAGGTAACACAGTAGAACAGTGTAAACATGCTTGGGATAAATATAAGGATATCCTAAATCTTAAACTAAATTAATGGTAAACAGGGTCTAGGGTCAGTATAGTTTTAAATTATCAACTGGGCAGACTGGATGGGCCATGTGCCTCTTATCTGCAGTCACTTTCTATAAGCGCTCACGTGTCCCGGGAAAGGGCTAGATGTTAAGAATTGACACAGCAGGACTCACCGCCGAGAGCAACCACCGTCTGGATCAAACACCAACATAAAGCATAAACACTGTATATATTGCCCTTGTGCGATATATATACTGCCTAAACCTGGCATGCTCATGCACCAATCTTACCTGCAGGGGACTTATGCAAGAGACTTGCGCAATTCCCCTGACTTACTTAATTCTGGGGCTGGACCCTTGTTTTTAACCCTGACTGCTAGTAATAGATAGGGGCATATTCAATTGGCCCCAAAGATGGGAACCAGCGAAAAGTTACGACTATATTAGTAGACGGAGGCGGCGGCAGATGTAATTAATGCATGTTAATGGTGTAATAAAAGGAATCATTATTTTCTAGTTTATACCATTTCTCTATCTATCTATCTATCTATCTATCTATCTATCTATCTATCTATCTATCTATCTATCTATCTATCTATCTATCAAAATTCACACACAAACACACACACACGTTGATGCAGTGTTTACTTGTCCTGACTCCCCATAGAGGGCTACACACGTGCCTTGGCTACGATCTCTAGTAACTGAACTGTAACCAAACAATTAGCCCCTTATTTTGTCAAGCGGAGGAATGTTACAGGCTGGCTGCAAATCAAAGGCTGGGACTCTATACATTACGGTTCTGTGTCAGATGGAATTGTTGTCATTTACTGCCATGATGTCTGCTTACATTATAAGTGTCAATGCTTTTAAACACTGACATGAAATTATTCATAGTTGACAAGGAAAATAACAGAGTTTCTGGAAAAGGTCTATAAATCAAACATCTAAACCCTCAGATCCATTGGATCATGGTCCCATGTCAAGGTCTTTCCTCTGTAATTACATGTTCGTATGATGTCATCTGTATACTGAAACACTGTACAGTACACCTTAAGTAACGATTGTTCAGGTACATTAATAAAAGAATCATTATTAATGGGATAACAAACCCAAATCAATAGCAAATCATTTTATTCCTGTACCATAATGATGAGCGGGCACTTTAATGGACCAAAAGAATTAAAATGTGTTTGCGTGTTTTTACTATATTTCTATATCACTTTCTTTTTTAAATGATTTTCAGTTCAGTTATAACAGAAACTCCAGCACCTGAACTCAGCATTCTATGATAGAACGTTGTAAGTAAAGCTGGGTACACACTAGAGAGATATCTGCCGATTATCCTTTAAATCATAGGATAATTGTTAGATAGCTCTCATCAACAATGTTATGATCTGTGGTTTAGTATGTGTGTCTGCTTACAGAGAGGACTTCTGGGAACGATCCAGTGTGAAATCGTGCCAGTGTGTACAGCTGCAGGATCGTCAGATAAACGTGAGTTTATCTTTTTATTATTGAATGATCGTTTTTATTTTGTCAGTGTGTACCCAGCTTTACAATCTAAACACCATGGACTGCAGGAGACGGGTGAGGTGGCCATGTGAAGACTTTGGTTGAATTTACTGTTTACCTGCATTTAGTGGTTTTTAAAGCTTAGGCTTATAGAACATAGATAAAATTATATTTTACCACTATGCTGATCTATATAACCAATTACAGAGACTGTCAATACAATATTGATTAAGACTGGTGGAGAAATGTGTTAGTCGTGTGTGCTTTAATAGATGGGTTGCACTTAGAGGAGCTGATTGGTTGGTGGTTTGTCCGATTTAACCTCTTACATGTAACATATGTAAAACTGGACAAGTGTGTATCATAGATTGGGTGTTGTATCTCTTGGTCTGCTGTAAGATTGTGTATGGAGTTGGATCTGAAGACCACCAGCTTTACATAACATACTAATATAGGATTCTATAATGATCTTATAAAATGAAAGAAACATCAAAATGATAGAAGTATCTAAGTTATATTGAATTTTTTGTCTTTTTGTCTGCAGTCAGAGTGTTTTGCTGTCTTTATTGCACAAATGCCTGTGTTTATATTCTATACTTTTCATTTTCCTTTCCAGGCAGAGATCATAACAACAAATTCATACAAGTGCCACTAGATCTGAGGGAAAATGGTTCCTGATAAATAATAACCGGTCCACTTAATGGATTATACGTTGTGTCCTGCACTATGAGCATCTAATGTATGCTAAGAACACAGTCAGTCTATTTCAGATCAATGCTAAATACTTTCATTTGGCAAACAAGGTTTTATACAAGGTCAGAGAAGAGACACTGTGCAGAAGTCACTAGATAAGGAATAAGAATGAAACACACCTCTGGCTGGTCTTTTGTCTATACATAAAGTATAAACACAAATACCACTCTTTATTATAAATTTCATTTGTTTGTTCACCAATAAAATGTACCTACAAAACACATCCAGCATCACAGTAACCAGCAATCATCTCACATCTGTTCCTGAGTCAGGTGATGCCTTTTACAGCAATCTGACATCACTGTGTAAATAGCATTGCACACTTTACACACAGCTTGCTCTCATTTTCCTTCTAATCTCTAATATTGTCTACAAACCCCTGACTTGTATTTTCTGGATACATTAACAGTTATATTGTAAAACGATATCGGGAGAAAATCTTCTCCCAACAATCTTATTTCACTGGATCCAGACTTACAACAGCAACTTCCGATCTGTAGTCGGTCAGACCAGAAGTCTGGATAGCGTGTGCAACGTTAAACACACCCTTACCGCATTTTTAAATAATAAACTCCTCCCGCTAGGCCAAAACGCGCACTGCCGCTGAAACGCGTTGATAAAAAAAGTTGGATCACTTGTATAGCGCTAGGATTATGATGCTTGTATGTGCTCATGTGAACAAAAAAAATAGGCATGTCTCCATGACAAGTGACGGCTATATTTATCATAGTTGTAACAACTAGACCTACGATGGATAAACATGTAATGCACACCTGTGCTGTGTATTCCAATTATCACGTTTTTAATAAAACCAGCCACTCTTAAATAATATATGATACAAATAAATAAAAATAAATGAAAAAAAGGAGGGTGAATGCATTTTTTCCCCACAATTCTTGCATTAATTTAACCCTAAAAATATAAACCTAATTTTATATTGCTATTCCTATTCTTAAAATGGAAATGTGGGTTATGAATGTATGTCAGCGAATTGTTTAAATTAGAATAATATATAAAGAAATAATTGCATTAGAACAACAGAGCGGACTCAGAGCCTCTATTTGCCGCAGGATACCGCTTGCTGAGCAGCAGGCTGTCTGTGTTGATGACATTGCTTCTATGCACACAATTGCAGCTCGATGGACTTTGTAAAAAGATATGTGTGGTTCTGAATGGGGACATAACAGCGCACCGTTTGCATGTGTCTGCTTTTTATTGCAAATTGCGGCTAAACTACTCAAACACTAAAGCAGCAGGTAAGTGTCCAAAAAGATACTTCATCATGTGTATGTGTAGCTGGCAGTAACCTGGTAGAGTCCTGTTCAGTGGTGACTATACAGGAAAAGTGCTGTGTATGGAGGTAGGTAGTTTGCTAAAACTTAATCTGCAAAACAATGGTTCTACATTTTCCCCTGACACGGACATAGCTCAGATCCACGATTTTGATGCAATTGGATTCCAGAGACAAAGATTCAAATAGAGCCCTGGATTATGCAGACAACCATTCGTTTTCTTTATAATCACTCCAACTTGTATGAATGGGCTTCCAACAGCCAACAACTACCTTAAGTTTCAGGAACCAAGCGCACATAAATGCCATGTCTGGAGCAATATACACCTGAAGAGGGAACGCCTATATGGAAAACTGACTAAGGGGGAACATCCATTTATAAGGTCAGGCCAGGCCCTGTTATCTAGAGTGTTATTCCTGTGGTAGGGTTCAGAATGCATTCTGATTGGTTGGCAAGCATGCGCTGTGTGTAAAAGTGGTCGCAGTTGATTGAAACACACTTTTTGTTTGGGATCTGGCCCATAATGACTAATTATTTAAACATATCTGACCCATTACCAGACATTTGGGCCCTGGTCTGTCACATTCCATGCGCACCTCATAATGGCAAAATGATCCACTTTGACACATTGCTCAGGTACGTCCAGAATATACTACACATGTAGGTTTACCTTTGGCAGCTGAGTTATTTTGGGAAGACACAGATGGTCTCCTTTGTGTGAGGAACACCCCGGGGGCCATAGGTTGAGACCCTCTGTTTACTTGGGCTACACCAAACGTGCTGACACCGGCTGTGTACTCGTGGTCTGTTAGACTAGTGTCCAGAGATTCCAGCTTTGTGGCTTCAGGAGAACTGCTTTCCTGACAAAGGTTATTTGTGTTGTTGGGGGAAAGCTTCTTTTTTGTGTTCTTTTTCTTCTTCACTTTTTGTTCCTCCTTTAAGGAAGCAAATCGTTATCATGAGTCTGCTCTGAAACACCGACTGAGTCTAATAGGCAAGCAATGCTTGAGAATAGAGCACGACATGATGCAGAAAGTGCATGTCTTGCTATATCTGTGGAATTAATTCATGTGTTCTGAGAAAATACTAATTATCTATCCATTACGTTGTTATAAAGAGTGATTTATTATTATTATTATTGTTATTAGTATTGTTATTAGTATTGTTAATCTTTTAGCTGCATTTAGAGTAGCATTATACTGTATTTACTACATTTAAAGAAACTTTATTAATAATCTACAATTACATACATATATATACACTGATGTCATAAAATGTTTTTGCTCAGGTTGACTGTTAGGCAATGTGAATAAAATTGTTCAGGATGCTGTATATAGTTATTATTTTCCACACTGCAATCTCTGAGCAACCAAACACAACCTCAATAATGTATTAATCTTTAACATAAGATCACCCCCAAGTTACTGTATTGTATTTTAAAGGGATTGTCATTCAGAAGATGTTCTTTAGCAAAGAAATGAAATACATTCCTCCCCTAATATTTATATTAGACAATACAAGGGGAATGTAAAAATAGAACACATTCCTTATTCTCCTGAGGTACAGGTTTTAAAGGAGCAGTAGAATTTGGGGTCAAATTTCTTTAAAAAGTGCAGTTGGGGGCAAAGCTTAATTTACCCCATTTTGAAAACGTTTGGTGGCATGGATATAGGCCTGTGAATGGTCCACTGGAATGCCATTTGTATGTTAGCAATAGGACAAGCACATTGGCCTTCTTAAGTATTTTATCTAATACATATGTAATCATAGAGAACCTGATTCACAATTAAGAAGCTGCTAACACCAAAAATGTGGGCGTGTCAAGGCAGTTGCCAAGTGTTTCATTGCGAACCCATTCGTTCTTATCTCCCTTCTTAACTGTGAACCACGTCCAGAGTCCCTACATTTTCTCAAATTTATAATGATATTACAGTAAGTATTGGGGTATTATATTATGTGCACTCTACTAGATCTAGGCAATTAGCAGTGTTAAATTATATTTCTAAAAAAAAGAATAAACAAAAAAATAGCAAAGAAAGCAAATGAAATAATATGGAGATGAATGAAACTATAAAGCAAAAAAACAAACAAACAACCAAATCAGTAAATTATTATTATCGTTTATAATAACACATAAAGAGGATAGGAAGAATCCCTGTCAATCTCCTGATATTTTTTTTTATAGAATTCATGTATTTATCAGAAAATTCAGCATTATTAACCATGGAACAGTGGAACTCATTTACAAAGCTCACAATGAAAGAGGAACAGTACATCCATTCTTTAGGTGCTATGGGCCTGATCCAGACCTATGCCCACCGTTGCTAGGACGGCGGGCGCAAGCGTTAGATCGGCTGAAAAACCGATCTGCGCATGCGCCGGCCAGATGTTGCAGCGCCAAAGGGACGCTGGAGGGGACGTCCCCCAGCGTCCCTATGTTCAGGTTAGTGTAGGTGGGCGGGGGGAGCTAGTTTAATGAGGGTGTGAGGGCGGGCTAGGCGGCCATACGCCCGCACAGGGGGAGTGTCGGGGAAAGTAAACGCCTTTAGTAAGGACAGCGCATCGGCGTAGGTCTGGATCAGGCCCTATGTTCCTCCAGTTTATTGCCGGATTCAGACCTAATAACGCAAGGGAACATGCGCAAGCTGCTTAAGTAAGTCCCCTTGAAAGTAACATGACCACAGCAGATGTTACGCATCGGATCCTCAGTGCATACGAAGTGGATTCCCACGCTCACAGAACTCCGTACAACAGGGTGGTTACAATACTCCCTACATGTGAGAATACACAATGTGGGTGGGGAAGGCATTTAAATCGTACGGTATGGGCTGGGTTAGGCACTTATGCACGTCTGAGCGCACAACGATACACATGTAAAAGCTCAGGTAGGATAATTTATGTGCGTATTTTAGCGTCTCCATGCATATGAGACACTCTTAGGTCTTAATACAGTCCTATGAATGCTGTTATAGCATAAGAGCATGCATTGGTGTACACTAGATGTAAGCCAGCTTTGGCCTATGTATTATGATTTTACATTATTTTTTGCAACACAGGTGCTTTCGCTCATTTGGAAATTTCTCCAAAAGATCTGTGAACCATTCCTGATGAAAAGGACACTTGAAAAAAAGGATATACGAAACAGGGTAATTGCAGGACTGATTTGCCTCAAAGTAGTGTGCTCTTTCTCCATCCCCATTTATCAAGAACATCTTGTACATATTTGCTGTCTTCTG
Organism: Limnodynastes dumerilii; assembly: GCA_011038615.1. Taxonomy (NCBI): domain Eukaryota; kingdom Metazoa; phylum Chordata; class Amphibia; order Anura; family Limnodynastidae; genus Limnodynastes; species Limnodynastes dumerilii. The sequence continues at coordinate 1,235,568 of WWET01000018.1, forward strand.
TGTTTGGAGGAAATTCCTAAAGAAAATATGATTGACGAACTTCAGGAAGCAAAGGCAACACAACATTCTCTTCCAGGGTAAGTTAAAATGTTAAAAATCAGCTGTGAACTATGACTTGAATATTTAAATCTAAAGTATCAACAAAGATGCCATAAAACAAATATTAAACCGGAATCTGACCTGACATGTCATTTTCCGCTTGCCTTGC
>WWET01000018.1:1237055-1265869 GCA_011038615.1 Limnodynastes dumerilii
TGACAGTGTGATAGTAAAGCTGGTCAGTATCTGTGTGCAGTAAGAAATTCAAAGATATATCCCTGCATGCAAAGTATACAATTAACTTGGCTCCCCCTGAAATCAACATGGTTTTGCCCAGGTGTAACCTTCGTCTCTTAATTTCAAGCTCCTTCTTAAGTCTGGATCCAGCCCATGTAGTTAGGGGGTTTACTATTTTTAGGGATTTGGCTGAAAAATCCTTAACATTTTGCCAAATAACATGCTGGACCATAATCCATTATAGATAAGACCTAACCTGTGTTAAGTTCCCTTAAAAAAAAAATCTCAGTTCTAATTTTTCTATACATTTATATACAGAAACATTGTTTTGATTGCATATTGGTCACAGTGGGCCACTAACGTGACTACAGCAGCAGTTTCTAACAATGATCATTCACACACAATGCCTGGACTGTGTGTGAGAGACGGTCACAATGCCTCACCTGCTGGGACAACTTGGCTGCAGCAGCTGCAAGTCCAGTTTCAATAGAGGCAACTCTCGTACCCTCACGAATAGGTCTGTCTTGTCGCGGTATGGAGGGGCCAACTCTTGCTAAATAATAAGGAACCAGCATGAATAAAACAACATGCGAGTGCCTTAAACAGTCATTTCTTACAAAAGACAATCCCAAGGATAAAAATAATATACTACTTACAAAAGTATGGTAGAAAGCCCAGTAACAAGCGACTATCTTCACTTAAAATAATACATTTTCTTTATGTCAACAGCCTTTTGCATTGTTTACTTCTATACTCACCAAATCTACAGAAATTGATCACATTTTAGTTTGTGTCCTTACTTCCAACCCCTGTTCTCAAACATTCCAAGTTTTAAACATATCCATGACAGGCCTCAGGTGAAAATAAGACACTGGGGGTATTATGAAAAAATAAATAGAAGTTCCACGCCTTGTAAGACGGTCAACCACCGTGATGATCCTACAGGCTGAAACGTTGATATTTACAAAACATACCTGTCCTGTGAGCCCAGGTGGAGAATCTTCTGCAGCACCGTCAGGATCTTCTCAATCTGCATGTGCAGAAAGGAGACACCTTGAAGGCCCTGGCAATTCATCTGAAGGAGTCTGTAGCTGCTTGTTGGGGCATCACTGGGGACAGGTAAGTTTGTCATCCTGAATTAAACTTTACTACCCTGCTGTCCCTATTCAGATTGATGCCCAACACAGGAGAAATCTGTGATATTCCCAGCACTAGGTCTTTACTAAATGATAAAGAGGAGACTCACAACCCCGTATTTTTTAACATACATCCCTAATTTTCCGAATCTAGCTACCACGCATGTGCAGTAACTATTTTACGATATCTATGTAGCGTTTCGTTATATATATTGCGTACACACGCAATCTACGTAACAAAACACTAAGTAGCTAGCGTAAAATAGTTACTACGCATGCGTAGTAGTTAGATTCAGAAAATTAGGGACGTGAATATGGGGTTGTGAATCCGGCCCTCAGAGACGAAATACAATGAATACATCTTCATATTTCTCCTGTCTTCTTTCTAATAGCTGTAGGTCACCTGTACTTAAGGCTGGATATCTTTAAAACTTGGGTTAAGTGTTGAAATACAATAGGTTACTTATTGGTTATGACTCTGGTACAGTGACACCAAATACTGTTTTACAATTAAGAAGGGTAAACACTGGGGCTTTTCAGTAGATCATCTCTCCAATCACACAATAAAAGACCGTTAACCAGATATGTTACCAGTGTGTACTGTCCAAAGATCTCCTAATAGACACAGTTCACACCTGCAAAAAGGTATCTTTTTATGGTTGATCTGGCATATCAGGGGCTCTGAAAGATCAAATCGAAAAATCCCAGACTGTTCCAAAAAATGTTTGGGCATCTTTGGACAGTACACACTGGTGAGATATCTGGTGAAACGCTCTTTTCATTGTGTGATTGGAAAGATTATCCCCAGTGTGTACCCAGCCTTAGGTTATTGGTTCTTTCCTCCTCCCATTGCTACCTTTGTCCAATCTGGCCACAAGTTGGATGTTTTAATGCTGTTTCCCACAGAACTGCATTTGCTATACCGTGTTATTATTAATTGTAGGATGCACAGATTAGCTACTTGTTGCTTTAGTCCCACCCAGCATTGGGTGATGACATTCCACCCATTGGCTTTAGGTTGTTCTTTCTTAGACTACTTTAAACAAGATCACAAAAGGGGCAAATGAAGCTCTTGCCAGAATTAAGAGCTCTGTGTATGGGAAATGTGTACATTCCAATGGTGTGAGCATGCACTCAAGGCTTCCAGCACAGACCTGGATTCTCAGGATCCAGGATTCTGTACTGGAAGCCTTTTAGACGTTAGAGAGGGGATTATGCGCCATGCACACAGAATATATGTATGATGGAAGAGGGACTTATTGAAATCGTACAGTTATACCCAGGGTCCTGGGTTTGGAAGTCAGTATGTGTAAGGGAAGTGGTCTCACCTCGCACATACAGAACATAGGATGGCACGGCGATATGATTCATTGTTTTTATCCTTGGTATATACAGCACTATCATTCCAGTTCTGGAGATATCACCATGGCAACCTCTAATCAACAGCAAATTTCAGTCTAAAATGTATAATATAATCCAGTCACGTGATATTTATACAAAGTTGATTTTAATTTGTCTTCACAATTCTCTCTCAAAAGGATCTTTTAATACTAATCACCCACCTACGTACATTCAGCAGCATTTTTTCAGTTGTACTGTTAAATAAAAAGTAGTACATGGTGCAGTCTACCAATGAATTATGTGATGAATTTGATGACATGACAACTTCCTATAACTGGTTAATAAAAAATAAAATAACAAACGTGAATAAGGCAAAGCCTCACATCAGTAGAAACACCTATCTAAGCTGCTTATATCTTGTTTTGTAGTTTGGTTTGAAATATTAGTTTGTGTGACCGTTGTGCGACTTGTTTGTTTAGTGTTCTGGGTAAACTGAAAAAACACTGCTGTGCTTTACACAATAATCTAGGACCGGGAGTCTATGTAAATATCAGGAGGATTATAAAAGATGCATGCTCACCTGTGGGGCTATATGGAGCATCATCAGAACATTTTCTCTTCCTTGAGCGAGATTTGAACACGGGATTGTCTTCATCTGACTCGAGAGATGGGTAAACTACACAAACAGAGATCAGTGTTATTGGAGTGGACGGCACAATCTCCACCACCACCATAGGGTGAGCAATTATTATCTCTAGTCTACTAGGGATGGAGAGCATTGTCTATACCTGGACAGGGGTGATGTACTGTCCTGTTCTCATCATTTGTTAAGTATTGATTTACCTTTTTGTTTGAAGGGAGCTACAGTAATGGAGATAGCAATTACTTAATAAGCATTTGCAACAGTCTTAAGAAACGGAAACAACCAAAATAATTGCTGATTGAGTTGGGATTACAGTTTGTCAAGTCGAAGCCTGAAAATGTATTGGAAATTGACTAGGTTCACAATTCTAAAGTGTTTACTTTGTAAATATTTCATCTAAAAGACATAATATGTATTAATGTGATGGAAATGAATGGTATGCTAATGCGATTTACAGAAACAGAGAAGTGCAAATATATACAATATACACGTTCAGTCATTTAGAAAATGAACAGGAAAAAGAAGGAACAATTTGGTTGAATCAATTAAAAGTTAAATTTATAGAGGCTTTTAATCAACTCCAAACACATAAATAACAGACATTTAAATGGGGCAGACAAGGCACAGTTTGCTAAGTAAGTACGTGTTTTTGCTACTAAGGAAGATACATACACACAGGAAGATAACGCTGCCTATGGCCTTCCTAAGTCAGCTAAGAACAACAATGCGCCCTCCAGATGTTTTACGCTAGAGTTACTAGAGTAACCCTAGCGTATAAGCAATCGGATGGAACTTTGTTCCGTCCGAGCCCATTTCCGAGGAAGTGGGCTGTGCTTCCCCTCTGCCTGCCAAAGTGGGCGGGGGGAAGCATACTAAGTCTACAGTGTGCGAGGGGGCTCCCACACTGCAGCATACTAGCAGATCCTCGCATGCACGGAAAACGTGTGGGGGGTTCTAAATCCGGTCCCTCCTTCTTAACCGTGAATCAGCCCAGTTGTAATATAAAATGTGTAAACTTCTATGTCTTGTGCATCAACATTCCAATAGCAGAATTGCGCAGGTAGAGCAATATGTGTTGACTGCGTTAATACCGGCACTTTCTTACTGTAATAAAGTCTACTCCAGCTGGAAATCTTAAATTAATAAAAATAAACCATTTACGTGTCAGCTAATGCGTTCTAATATACCAATTATCTAAGAATTAAGTATGCTATAAAAGCGTATCTTATAAATGTGAGACTGAAGCTCTATTTTGGCATTATAAAAGTCATTTACAGTCCTATTTTATGTGCTTGTACTTCATTGGAAACATTCTATGTTTTACTATCTGCTTTGCTATCTATTACTTCCTTAGAGCATCAAGTCAGCGTTTTATCTTATCTGCTCCGCAACTACTTAAAAATAATTGGCTGCAAATACCAAAGTGTGTGAGCATAAAATCACAGCCAATCCATGTAAGACCTGACACACACACACACACACACACACGTAGCTTCAGTGAACTCCGGCAGTAAGAACAAAGGTCCATGTCAACCCCCCAAAACAACCCAATCATTTCTGGGTACTTGGCAAATGCTGTTTTAATGTTGGGATTTCTCCTCTCTTCCTGAGACCTTTCTTTCAGTGGATGCTGAGGTAATGTCCAGGAAACACAGTGTGCAGCAAAGCCACTCCAGCTTCCAGACCCTGACAGCTCTTCACTAATATTGCTCAGCACCTTGTATATCCACATAACGAAGCTATAAACCTTCATTTACACAGTGATGATCTCTAATAAGAAGTAGTCTGAGAGTAAATGTGGACACGGACGATTTAACTTATCCCTTATTCTCTACACAAGACCCTATATAACACAACATTACCATTATTCTGTATATTACACCTGATGTATAGCATCACTTCCATTATTCTACATATTACACCTGATGTACAGCATCACTTCCATTATTCTGTATATTACACCTGATGTAAAGCACCACTTCCATTATTCTGTATATTACACCTGATGTACAGCACCACTTCCATTATTCTGTATATTACACCTGATGTACAGCACCACTTCCATTATTCTGTATATTACACCTGATGTACAGCACCACTTCCATTATTCTGTATATTACACCTGATGTACAGCACCACTTCCATTATTCTGTATATTACACCTGATGTACAGCACCACTTCCATTATTCTGTATATTACACCTGATGTACAGCACCACTTCCATTATTCTGTATATTACACCTGATGTACAGCACCACTTCCATTATTCTGTATATTACACCTGATGTACAGCACCACTTCCATTATTCTGTATATTACACCTGATGTACAGCACCACTTCCATTATTCTGTATATTACACCTGATGTACAGCACCACTTCCATTATTCTGTATATTACACCTGATGTACAGCACCACTTCCATTATTCTGTATATTACACCTGATGTACAGCACCACTTCCATTATTCTGTATATTACACCTGATGTACAGCACCACTTCCATTATTCTGTATATTACACCTGATGTACAGCACCACTTCCATTATTCTGTATATTACACCTGATGTACAGCACCACTTCCATTATTCTGTATATTACACCTGATGTACAGCACCACTTCCATTATTCTGTATATTACACCTGATGTACAGCACCACTTCCATTATTCTGTATATTACACCTGATGTACAGCACCACTTCCATTATTCTGTATATTACACCTGATGTACAGCACCACTTCCATTATTCTGTATATTACACCTGATGTACAGCACCACTTCCATTATTCTGTATATTACACCTGATGTACAGCACCACTTCCATTATTCTGTATATTACACCTGATGTACAGCACCACTTCCATTATTCTGTATATTACACCTGATGTACAGCACCACTTCCATTATTCTGTATATTACACCTGATGTACAGCACCACTTCCATTATTCTGTATATTACACCTGATGTACAGCATCACTTCCATTATTCTGTATATTACACCTGATGTACAGCATCACTTCCATTATTCTGTATATTACACCTGATGTACAGCATCACTTCCATTATTCTGTATATTACACCTGATGTACAGTATCACTTCCATTATTCTGTATATTACACCTGATGTACAGCATCACTTCCATTATTCTGTATATGACACCTGATGTACAGTATCACTTCCATTATTCTGTATATTACACCTGATGTAAAGCATCACTTCCATTATTCTGTATATTACACCTGATGTACAGCATCACTTCCATTGTTCTGCAGGCGGAAGCTTCCCTGTATCTACTGTAGTTCCTGTATTAGGAAAGCAGAGAAGACCAACTCAGAAATGTGCTCATTGATTCCTAGCTCAACCTCTGGAAGTGGAGTTATAAAGCATGAAATGAACAACTAAACAATATGTCCCTCTATAGGATAATAACTGGCTTATGACAGTTTCTCTTCTAATTTTAGGTAAACCAGAAAGCTGGCAACCATCAGTATGGCTGCCATTTATAATACCCATCCACTACTGAACGGAAAGGTTGTAATACAGAGACGCACCTTCATTCCGTGGCTGGTTCTTATCTGTAACAACCTAATTGCCCTGAGTGAGGAGAAACTGCCCAGATGTGGGGCAGCACGGTGGCTCAGTGACTAGTACTTGTGTCTCACAGAGCTGAGGTCATGACTTCCATTCCCAAACTAGGCCTTATATGTGCTATTAACAAACAACATTGACTACAAGCATAAACTAAGCCTTTCTATCTACCCACAATCATTATTACCTCTAGCTAACATTCCCATCTTGTGCTGCTTATTACCTCGTTACAATCATTCCTCGCACACAGAGAGTTGTATAAGTCCGGATGGCTGTGTAGAGAGAGGGAGTACCTATAATGTAAACTAACTTAAAGGGAACACTCGCTTGCAAACTCAACCTACCGTAGCCCCCTGTTTGCAGTGTCATTCCTCTTACATATGAAGGGATCGGAATGTATTCCCATTGGTTAGCATGGTTTTATGAGCTTGTGGAGTGTAAACAAGTGTTTTTCCCAGGTGTATCTTTCCACCTGATTTCCTCTTATATTCAATCTGGATGTGGTCCTAACACTTTAAGTAAAGACATCGGCTCACTCCTCTGTATATAACCCTGAAAACACCAAGGACTGAACAGTAAAGCATCTGCATGATACTTCACCAAGTAAATCTCCAACGCCTTATAATATTGCATACAAACTGCCTGTGCCATGATTGTACAGCATAAATCTACAAGATTAGGCCATTTTCTTTTTTTTTTAGATATAAATCTACCATGAGCTATTGATAAGAATTGCAAAGAGAACTTCTAATGTACCCATAATATAATCATAACCATAGCCATAAAATGTAATTTGTTATTAGGCCATTTATCATGAATACAGTGCCCTTATGCAGGAAGCCATTACATTTACAGAATGTATAAATAGCAGCGCCTTGCATCACACACAGAGAGACAACACTGCGTGCACACACAGACCTGTAAAGAACACAGACATGTCCCATGCAGATCACAGCGGAACCCCGGACACGGTGTTCTGAGTGGGGTGTTGAGGGGGGGAATGTGGTTAAAGTCCAGAAAGACAGATGCTCCCTGTCCACGTCAGAACGTAGACGAGACTAAGTAATCTTTACGTGGAAATATTTGCTCAGCTCCAAGTCCGGGGTGCTCACATTAAACAAGCTCTTTGGGCCATTTAGGATATAATTTCAGACTGTGAATCATTATCCCTGGTCCTAAAATCACTGTGTCTCTATTTTTTTTAAATAAAAATACATTTGTCAAAAAAAGTTTTTTAATAAAAAAAAAAAAATAAGTTCTCGTGCTTTAGTGCCAACACAATACAAATGATGTATCTGCAATACTTGTAACATCTTTGATCTCACAATCTACAAACGGTTACCCTTCACTTACGTAGCATATTAGGGTATGCAGAAGCATTGCTCAGGGCTGCTGGGTGCCCATACACTAACCCCCCGTCCCACTAAACATCTGGAAATCCCATAGCACGTGCGTTTGGATTGGATTTGCGCTCAATTCTGGATCGGAGCCAGTGTCTGTATATCCAGTATACGCAGAGTACCATGATTCCTCCACATCCAGAGCCACATCCCTGCTACAGCATACTGGGTGTAGGCCACATGGCCATATACGGAAACCTGCACAGGGTCACTTCTCTGGTATTGTATACCATGACCTGGTGTATACATGTAATAGGCATTTCTCCTGCATCACAGTAATAGACATTGATATACATTCACCACTTTGTCTTACCATAATCAGAGTCTTTGAAACACGCCCCGAGGTTGTCCTGCTCCTCCTCATAGTCGTCCATCGTGATGTTGTTCTTTGTGGCTTTCTTGCTGGCCCTTTTGCTCGCACACTTGTTGTTGCCTGATTTCTTGGAGTTTTGGGCTGATATGGAATTATTTTTTGACTGGTTTGTACTCCACGACGTCTGCAGACAGGAGTCCGAAGGCAAGTTTGCCATGGACAACATGCCCTGTATTGCTTCTTGTGTGCTTGGAGATGCCGGTGGCTGACTGTGGAGCAACATAGGTAGGTTGGTTAGAACTAAGTGCATTAAATATATTAATACAAACAAACTACAACTAACAGAAAATTCCAACCTTTTTGTTCTAGAAAATGTCTTTTTCCGAGCTACATGAAGTACATTTTGCATCGCTATTTGTTATCCCCATCAAAACCCAGACTTATGGCACATGGGAGTGTGAACAAGCTGTCTGCGGATGAGCTAAAGGTTCCTGAGGTTAGTGATGGGAGCTGACGGATATTGTGTGATGATCTGCCAGATTAGACTTGAATGAGGAATGAGGATTCTGTTGCATAGATTTACAAAATAAAACTAGCAAAAAAAATAAACAGTTTTACATGAGATTTGAAAACGATAAAAAGTTTCTTGGGGATCTGTGGAACTGGTTCTCAATACACGGTATAATTCATTCTACAGTGGTTGGACAATGAATTAGGAATTTTTAAAGTTAACAAATACCGCTTTCATTCAGATCACCACCACGGCAATAATCTAGGTTTTTCAACCCCGGGTTATTGCCGTGGATTTTCGGTGGAAAAAAAAAGCTGCGTGGGACCCTTAAAACACTGCAGGTAATTCTGGATCCCAGGTCTGCCCTGGTGGTATAACGGGATGTGCGCAGCTCTGGAGGAGAGATGTGTTTACTATTGCTATAGCAAATCCCTCCAATCAGGTGTGTTAGGTGAGACCCGGGTTAAAAACACAGGTGGCACCTTACACATTACCACCTCACCGGGGTTGGACACAGGAAATACCCTTCTCTTTTCCCTTGTCTGAGTCCTGAGACCAGGACCCGGGCACCTTTCACATCACCACCAAAACAGGTTGTTGGGGCCTTAACCCTAAGGGCGACAACTTAGGTTTTTAGTGGTGATATGAAAAGGGTATTAGAAACACACTGAGAATATGCCGTGCTGAGTGTAAGCAGGTGAGGGTAAATAATGTTTAGGGTCAGTATAGCTTTAAATAAACAACTGGGTAGACTGGATGGGCCATGTGGCTCTTATCTGCCGTCACTTTCTATGTTTCTATCAAAGCCAAGGGTGGCTATTGCATCGAACGAAAGAAGTTTATACAAACGGAACTTTATATAAAGTAGTTAATATGTGTATTTGCCATTATTTTATCAACATTTTACAGGAATCTTCAAAATTTCTAAGTCATTGTCCAACCACTGTATAAATAACTGAACTAATGCAGGAGTGCACCTCTTCTGAAGAAGCACTTCAAATATTTACATATCTTACGTATATTGTTTTAAGAATTGAGCTAGTACGCATGCCTAGTAGCTTATTTATGCTATCTACAAACCATTTCTCTACGTAGATTGCGTAAGCGCCGTCTAAAGACGTAGATAGCGTAAATAAGCTACTAAATAAGCAATTTACGTAGATAGCATAAATAAGCTACACATGCGTAGTAGCTCAATTCTTAAAACAACGTACGTTAGACGAAAACTACGTAACTGTGAATCCGGTCCTATAACTCCTAAAGTAGGTTGAAAGCTAATTTAATGTTTTATTTAAATGTTTTACTCTATTCATTGCATGAACATTGAGGTAAATCTGCAACACCCACTACTGAGGAGAACTGTCTGGGGGCCATCATAATGACAAGTAGTGAGATGAACAATAAAGAAGCTCTATAATACCGCTCTACTTGTGGTTCATTATTGACCATCAGCCAATGACATTTTATTCACATGTGAACCTGATTATACCCGATGCCAAAGAAGATTATTCAAATGTGAGCAAATAGACCGGTGAGGTCACCTCACTAGAAAACAATAAACCTAAAAAAAAACAGCTTTGTATTGGAACGCCTGGCTTATGTGACCAATGCCCAAGTCTATAACTACCCTTTGCTCTGAGGGACTGTCAATCCAATTCCTAAAATGATGTAAACCAACCCCTCAACACCCATCAAGGTGTACCATTGCCCTCTGCTCTCAATGCTAATCAAGGTGAATGTACACTATAGTACTGTATAGAACGAGAGCTTATATGCAATACGATGCAATACTTACGTTTCACTATCGCAGAGTAAAAATAAGCATGTGCCTCTTATGGTCAAAGAACGCTGCTAAGTGGGCCCTCTACAACCCGTCATCTTCATAGCAATCAGGGCCAGATTAACAATGGGGCTAATGGGACCACAGGCCCAGGCCCCCATCTGTAAATAGGCCCCACACACTGCAGATCTCCAGGCCTCCCACTGCAGTGCATGAGGATGAATGTCAGGGACTGACAGACCAGCTCAGCCCAGCATACATACGAAGCAGTGTCTGGCGCCTGTCACAAATGGGAGGGGTACATAAGTTATTTACAGAAATGGTCCGTTGGGTTATTTAACACACGGTCTTCCAGAAGACATTTTATGGTGAGGTGTGTTTGTGTGTTACAGAAATATGTAAATCATAGACAGCATCAGAAAGAAAGCACCATGCAAAAAGTAATCCGAGCAGCTGACAGGACAGAGTCAGACAGGGTCCATGGGATCCAGATCCGTGCTAGAAGTGCGACAGCCGCAAGAGTCAGGCGTTTTCCAAACCTATGGCCGGACCCAGATGTTCTATCGCAGTGCGAACGGACAATGGGGTAACGTACATATCGCTTCTAGTAAGAGGTAACCTCATCTTGTATGCACATAAGTCTTAACGTGCGGACAATATACTTGTACTAAACCCAGCCCTTCCTGTATGATTTAAATATGAAGCCCCACCCACTGGGCGTATGAAGTTGGCGCAGAGGTCTGGCCCGCCCCATGTATGGAACGCCAGAATGTATGGAATAAACTTCAGTATATCCAACGTTCCGTGCGCAGCCCAGTGTTCTGGACATGTGGAACCGGATTCACAGATTTGTGTTTACTAAGTGCGCATTTTTACGCACGCACGTAGCAAGGCAACACCCATGACACTCCCCCAGCATGGACGGGTTTTCGTTGACTTACGCCTCCATAGGGCACCCTTAGCTCTAAGTGTGTACTTAAGCATGTATGTTACTTCCGTATGTGCGTATCTTACTAACCGCGCCCTCAAAAAGCATTTAAATGCCTCCCCCCCGCCCACTTTCACGTAACTTTGAACATATTGAAAACAGCCACGCTCCTCCGTACGAATATGTCCCTAACTGCGATTCACAAGTCCGTGCCTAAAGTACTTACATGTGTAAACACAACGTAATTTGCATGGAAAAAGTTACTACGTATGGGCAGTTAATCTGCTCCTAAAAATACGCACGCAACCCCACGCAAAAACGTATCTGTGAACACAGCCCGTGGTCCCTAGCGACTGGGCAGTGCCCCTTTTTACGGAAATCTGGAACCGATCCATTATGTATTTCTTTTTTTCTTTGAAGAATCTCTACTTTAATGAAACATTCTGATGCATTAGTCACACACACCAAAAATCTTATTTAGGTCACATAACTAGTGCTGGTGAGGAAGGATCTTGCTTAACTTTGACTTAAGCATAATAGCCACTAGACAAATGAGTGTGGATGTTGTTTAGATCTAATTACAACTTGTCTGAAAAGAGATTGGGCTGGATCCAGACCTTGTTAAGTGCTTGAAATTAGTTACTCAAGGGCTAAACCATGTTGATTTCAGGGGGAGTCAAGTTAATTGTATTCTTTGCATGCAGGGATATATCTTTGAATTGCTTACTGCACACAGATACTGACCAGCTTTACTATCACACTGTTATTTAGACTTGGGATAGGAAACATCACCTCTCAACACTAGTACTGTTTGCAACAGATGAAATATGACTCCCCTGCAATCAACATGGTTTAGCCCAGGAGTTTACTATCACACTGTTATTTAGACTTGGGATAGGAAACATCACCTCTCAACTCTAATACTGTTTGCAACAGATGAAATATGACTCCCCTGCAATCACCATGGTTTAGCCCAGGAGTAACTAAGTTCATGCACTTAACAAGGTCTGGATCCAGCCCATTATCCCTAAATACACTGTAAATCTACACAGGATTAGTTGTTACTTGAAAAAGATTTAACCCCAAATCACCCCATGATAATGGGCCATATTCAGAGATCCATTTTCACGTGGAGTTGCGTGCGTATTTTTAGGTACGGTTTAACTGCGCATGCGTAGTAACTTTATTTACATAAGTTACATTGAATATACGCACATAAGTGCTTTAGGCACGGACATGTGAATCACACTTGGGGACATACGTGCGGATGGGCGGCGTACAAATATGTACTTGACCATTCACATAAGAGTGGGTGGGGGGAGGTATTTAAATGAATGCTTGAGGGCGTGGCTATACTGAATCGCACGCAAGGAAGACATATACACACGTAAGTACACACTTAAAGATCAGAGTGGTCTATGGAGGTGTAAATGTATGATTGCACGGCCGGGAGAGGGGAGTGTCGTGGGTGTTGGTGTGTGCGTATAATTGTGTACTTTTGAAAAACGGATCTGTGAATACGGCCCTGAATCAGAAACCAGAACACTTTCCAAAGCTGAACATGTTCAGTTAAGATAGTTATCCATGAATGGGGTGTAAAAGTAAATTCAGATGCCTGTCTATTATTATTGGCCTTGATAAAGATAGGGTTTAGGCTTCACCTCTCCCATTATAAATCTACAACCACTTAGCAGCTTCAAGAATTGATGGCCACATACTGTATATAACAAAAAAAGGTGCATAATAAATATAAAACCCCATAATCGCACCCTAGTTCAGCTTATTTATTATCACTTGGTATATTTCAACTTCAATAAGCAGGTGCATTAGTGGACATGTGGCTGTATTTTTATACCACTCATTGATCCATGCTAACCAATCAGAATACATCATAAGCAACACTTAAAAAACAGGACTGACTGGATCTGCAGTTTGAAAATAAGAGTTAAAACAGGTGGAAATTTAAACCTGAGCAAAACCCTGTTGAATTGCAGGGAGACTCAAATGAATCTTATTCTTTGCATGCTGGAAGAATACTTTGGTTTTTGCTTACTGCACACAGATACCGACCAGCTTATCTTTTACACTGTTATTTAGACTTTGGCTAGAAAACATCACCTTTCATGTCTAATGCTGTTTGCAACAGACAAAATAAGCCCCTCATGCTGCAATTCGACACGGTATTGTCCATTTGTAAAGTTCTGCCTGTTTTCCTTTTATTCTTAAACTCTGGATATGGTCCAATAAGGGGATGAGCATTCCCTCTTAGTCAAATTACTGAATTGGCATTAACTCTCTCTGCGAACCCAATCCAGGCACCCATACTGATGGGAATTTCTTTGTGCTTAGGGCAGGAAAATGAGGGTAGCCCTAGCTGTCAAAAGTCTACTGGCCCTGGGTAAAACACGAAGGCGCAGAGATCTAGGTAACGGAACTCAGCACTTGCGGGTTCCTACAAATCCTTAACTTGGGGATTCAACTGCATAAAAAATAGCAGCCGCCCCAATCTATAAAATACTGGTAAAACTCAGACGTTTACATTATAAGGCTTCCACACATTGCAATTTGTGGCAGGAAAGTGTCTACATGATACAATAAACTACAACAACATAAAATTGATGTCTGGTTAGCTGGTTTTATGTACAACCAAGTCTCCTATTTCCAGGAAAGAATTCCAATCAGTTATATTGATTGCAAGCTTCACAAACAAATAACCGTAACCGCTGATAAATGGGTAGGATGATTCCAGAATGGTCGGGTTCTAAACATCTACTGGCATATGTCTAAATTCAATTCAATATCGAAAATGATTTTTTTTTTTTAAGTGATGTCCTTATTCAACCTATTTTATGTACAAGACGTAATCAACACATCATTTGTGAAATATGCCAAGAAAGTCTACGGTATTTCTCCTGTGTGTGATCTCCTCTTATTCCTCTCAGAGGTAATTGTGGGGGAAATGGACCATCAAGCCTGCAAATAGAACCGCCGGTGGCTATATAAAGATCTCAGCACAATTAATGACTGCACAGAACGATTGGCTGGGTCATTTTCTCAAACTGTCCATGATGTAGGTACGAATGTACGAATGAACTGCCCTGGAATTTATCCAAAATTACATTTATAAAGAAATAATAAAAAAATAAAAAAACATTTAAAAAAAAATCCATCAAGTCCGTTCTATCCTGCAACAGGAAAGTATAATGTGTAAATGAGTTATAACGGTTATTG
Source organism: Limnodynastes dumerilii (assembly GCA_011038615.1). Lineage (NCBI taxonomy): Eukaryota > Metazoa > Chordata > Amphibia > Anura > Limnodynastidae > Limnodynastes > Limnodynastes dumerilii. Next base: position 1,251,951 of record WWET01000018.1, read on the forward strand.
AGGGTGTATTCTCTCTGAGAGTTTGTTCATTTACCTGTCTGTGGACTGTTATTGTTGCAAGGTAATACAACGTCTCTGTGAGCTGAAAGAAGAAACAGCCTTAATAACGTTATTTCCTAATCATGGTCTGGGGGGGTGTGCATTGATAACTCAGCAGAGGGTCACTAGAAATCTGAAGAGCTGTGTAAAGCTGCCTGCACACTATACCAGCGCGTCATCATGTAGACACAATAGTCCAGAAATTCCCCTGCCTAATAATAGGATCACACGGAATTCCTGAACAAGCCGACCACCACAGGGTTCATCAGTCCTGATTATCAGGTAAGTATGTGTCCACTATGCGATAATCTCCTACTCATTGTCCACTTATTTAGTCATCAGAGGTAAGTAGTTGTTAATTGTGCTGTGGAATGTACAGCTAATTAGTTCTGCCAATGTGGATTAAACTATGTAATACAATGGCGCTATATGAAAACCGGCTAATTAATATGGACAGCTTAGTGAAAGACCAGCCGCTGACTGACATTCTGCTAGTGTATATGGTCATCTGCCAATCCCTATATGACCTGGCTGTACTGTCAGATCCCAGAGGACCGTGTTCACAGGTAATTCCGCAAGGGGACTTATGCAAATCGATTGCGTAAATCCCTTCGCTTGTGACATCTGCACATGCGTGCGCTAGATGTTATGCAGCGGATCACCACGAGGATGGAGGCGGGTTTTGCCATGCTAATAAGGCAAACAGGGCAGCATAAAGATTATCCGCAGACCCGTGCGGTAAACTTAAGGTAAGGGCAATGGGCACGAAAAAGTGTCCATACCGCCGCACGTCAGAAGGGAGTGACAGGGAGTTCACTCCCCTCCTCCATGTGTAATAACAGATGCCGGTATGTACAGAAAGCGTGCGGACGTCTTAATACGGTCCATAGTGTCTAGACAAACGTTTATACAGAGATCTGGACCTGGAATATGTATCGTGAAAGGGACATCATTACCCAGAAATAACTGGACAGTTAAGCATTTGTAAACATCTTGAGACATAAGAGATGTCCTATAGATGGTGTAGAGACGTGCTATAAATCGCACTCAGTGCTGCAGCTACTATCACACAACCAAGCACTGTGAGGACAAGGAACTCCGGAGCACGGCTTGTAGTGACGTCAGTGTTCCGTCTCTATCTGACTTACCTATTTGCGTTATAATCCAAACCGCCAACTTCTTTACTTGCTTGCAAGAGATCCAGAATCCCCGCAGAACTCGTGCTGTCTTTTTTGGCTTTCGAATTCCGGGAAGGTTTTGCTTCTGTGTCAATGTGCAGTGATCCCTCATCTGAAGAGTCATCACTCTAAATGAAGAGACAGAAAGGACCTATCTATAATTCAGAGCACTCTAGTCATCATACAACACTCCGTCCTGTCTTGTGTTCATGCAATATAAACGTATGGCAGCTCGTACCCAGAATTCTAAATCTAAAAGTAACTGGAGCACACTTGGATATTATTGACCATTTTACCTGTTAGCCAAGTGCTGTGCACACACAAATCAATTCTTCTCCACACACATTGTATAGTCTAGCCTGCTATAACAGGAGGTCACACATGGGCCAATAGCCTTCCAGCTGCCATCTATAAACTTTCTTACCAGCAAGAATGTACCCCACTGGATGTGTAATGATAAAATACTAAGATTAGTGGGTAGTAAATGATCAATGCAGTTAAGTACCTTAAACAAGCTTCCCGGGTTTGAGATTGCATTATTACATATTATATAAAATAATCTTTTTATACCTATCCTACAAACAAATGGATCAGCTACTTTTATATAAAACATTAAACAAAAACAATGTATGTGTAAAGTCTGAATAAACATAAAGACAGAGGACCGGAACTAGATTTTTAGACTAAAGCTTATATTGGGACGATTATCTATGCCAACAGGACGATTTTGCCCTAAGGAAAGGTGCCATGATCTGTGCCATACACCTCTCCTGCTGGGATCCATAATCCTAGCAGAAGAACAGGGCCTAGCATTAAAGGGAGCCGTTCAGTGAGCTTATTGACTCAGCTTTAAATATCAGGCGCTAGCGACTGATATTTTTAAGCACGTCAAAACATCAAATAATTATACCAGAGTGTTTCCATTATTGGGCATTTATAAAACACAAACTGACCATACAGTGTCCTGATTTTTGTCCCAATCACCCGATAATTGCATAATAGGGCCAATAATGGTTCTAGTGTATGGCCAGCTTAAGATCAAACAAGTGAGCTAAACCCTGTTGAATTTCATGGAGAGGTAAATTCCTTTTATTCTTTGCATGCAGGGAGAAGACTTTTCTTTTACTGACCAGAAGGTATAACCTTCCACCTGATTTCCTCTTATCTTTAAACTCTGGATCCGGTCCAGAGATGTGAATGTGAAATGAGGAAGCCAGCTTTATGAGACTTAACTGGCATAATAACTTTCATACCTTGTATTTCTTCTCCAGAAGTTTGGTCTTCTTAGGTGGGACAAGTGGTGGAGGCTCCTTGGTGTCTGACAAAACTACAAATATAATGGTAAATTAGTCTTCTGTTGCTCTCTGACGTTTGGGACAATATATGACAAGAAATACAATTACAGTCTGGATCAGGAGGAAATGGTTTTTAGGAGACACCTCATACAGCCTTGAATAAAAAATGTAACTATAATGGAATAATGGAGAAACGGACTGTGAAAATGCATTCTGTTTAGGAGAGTAAGGCTAGCATTTTCACCTTATGTGCTATTATGTATTTTCTGAGCTGATTTGAAAAAATGAACATTGTTTCAGACTGTTAACCTTCCATGCTCTTTTTGCTACCTCTGTTGTGCAGTAACATTAAAATGCTATAAACTTTGTTTTACTCCACTCAGGAAAAAGTGTTTTGAGCTTTATTTCGGATGCAGCGACCAAGCTAAAGACTGGAGCCCTCATGTTTGCTGTATTACTGTGTCAGGCTCCTAACAGGTTGGTCAGAGGGTAATCAGCACTTAAATTTCGCAGTCCCAATGATTAGGAGGGAAGGCTGCTAAATTTGTCTGATGAGCATTTCAGACATCAGCTTTAAGAAAAGGTCAGATTTTAAAAATATCAACGAGAATAAGAGCCTGTAGAGAATGGTGACCACGTAAGGCTTGACCCAGTCTTTGAGGCTTTTTGTTAATCTCCTGCATATTTAGTTAACTAAAATGATAATAATCCATACCCTCCAACATTTTTTATATAGAAAATAGGTACACCTGGGGGATGTGTGGCTGTGAAGGAGGCGTGGCTTAACCTAGGGAGGGGTGTGGCTTTAATCTGCTCTCATTTGCATGTATGATAAGGTGTAAAATCTCATTTTACACCTTATCATATGAGTAAAGATCTCACAGGAGAGGGTCTTGTCACTAAAGCAGAGCTGTAGGAGTCTGTCCCCACATCACTGCTATAGTAATCGGATACTGCTGGGTCAGAATCCAGTACAGGAGCCCCTTTAGCCGTACTGACCGTTAAAAATGGTACTGTACCTGCTAAATAGGTACAGTTGGAGGGTATGATAATCAATCATCTTGTCTTTGAATATAAATGGCAGCAGAACTTTTAGGTTTCAGATTTTAAAAAAATGGAAAGAAAAATATTGTCTGTGCACCACTTGTTTATCCTAAAAAAGCATTTCTGCCACCACTCCACATAAAGTCTGGTCTTGTGAAAAACTTTACCAAAACAAAGGATCAAAGGGGGCTTGAATTTGCACAGAAAAAAAGAAGAACATTTCTGGGGATCAGTGTTGCAAAGATCAAAGAGGGGGACATTTGTATGCCTTAGAATAGGAGCAGCGATGCTCAACGGTGTGCTTAATCAGGATGAAAAGGCTACATGGGAGTCTCGCAAGGGCATTTGCCAGAACTTCTTAGGTGACCATAAGGAAGGCAATGAGAGAGAGATATTGGACAATCTGTTATAATCTTACAAGACCATGGGATGTAACATGTTTTTGAACGTTCACTTCTTGGACTCACATCAGTAATGGAAAAGTAGTATCAGGGCAAGTGGAGGCCAAGTGTGCTGGCTGACTACTGCTGGACCCTTAAAAGGGATCCTCCTGAGGCAAATCACAGCAGGAAATTCTATGCATCAATACTTGAACAGTGTTAAATGTTTACTATGTTTGTGCTGTAAACTTAATTTGTGTCTCACTCAAAAGCCTTACATGATAGAGTCATTCTACAGCAATGCTTGAGTGCAGCACGGAAAACACTATTACATTCACTTGTATTGTCTTTTGTGACAAAATGGAAGAACGGTTTTGTTGGCAGTGTTATCATTGATTCAATGGCATTATAAAGAGACTGTTTTGCTCAATAATCACACTTTTTTTTGTTATTCAATGAAAAGCAAAAACATAACTGAGAGGATCCATCATGCAAACTGTTTAAATGAAACAACACAAGAAAACTGAAAAGTGTGTTAAAAATGGGTGTGGTTCATCGCTGAGAAAGGCCGTTTTACAACACGACTGTTATCAACAACCCATTCGCAACGTCCCACCATCGACGAATGTTCCTGCCCTGCCAGAGGTAATCAAAGATCCCTAGAAGGAATTCCCACTGCTGAATGGTGAGTACCCCCCCAACCCCTATCCTAATACTCCCTTCCCTGCAGCCTGACCCTAACTTTCCTCATCTAAGATCTATCCCCTCTGCACAGCCTAACCCTTACCCCACAGCCTAACCTTAAGACTCCCCTCCCCACAGCCTAACCTTAAGACTCCCCTCCCCACAGCCTAACCCTAAGACTCCCCTCCCCACAGCCTAACCCTAAGACTCCCCTTCTAAGTTTTATCCCCTCCCCGCAGCCTAAGTCTACTAACCTGTCGGGTCTCGTGTCGGGTAGTGTCAGGTGCTGCGGCTGATACGGATGTCAGAAAGGTAAAGAGTATAATAAATTCGGAACACTTACCCATTCATTGTAACAACTTTCTAATTACTGACATTTTCAAAATAGAGACAGCCGACAATTAGCTGTCAGCTGTGTGTATTTCTAAAATGTCATTTTCGGATCGGCAAACGGAACCCGTTAAAAATATATATACCAAAAGAAAGATGTTCAACCATCAAAAAGTAGTTTGGAATGGCCTCTGTATAAAAGCATCCACATAGTGTAAAGCAACCCTTTAACCATTATTGGATCCTGTGCTAACAGCTTACTCCATTGGAAAAAAAAATGTTGATCCTTTACACAATAAAAACAAACATTTATGTACAGTAAAGAACCTCTTGTATTTTCCACTTTGCAACACAGTGCCATTAACTACACGCTATTAAATATCTTTGTGCACACTTACTGTAACCCCATAGTAAGCTGCGCCAGTAAATGCAGCTGTGTAACACATATAACCTAACTTCTAATGCTCATGAACAATGCATGTACAGTTTTCCAGGTGAAAAGTGGTCTAGCCTGTCACACACAAGCTTTAACAGGCTACTGAACACTCACCTTCACCTATTCTGTGCTCTTGAAGGCAGCTGAATGATGTTACTGTTAAAATGCAGCCATGGTGCTAGAATACATTACATCTGCTGCAATTCACACAGCGCGGCTTCGGCTGATCCCTGTCTGTACTACTCCCTGCAATAGGCGCTGCTGCATATCTATGTACTATGCTGCTCTGACAGCTTTGAAGGTAAACTTCAGAGGAGCTTTGTACACAGATATGCAGCAGCAGCTTTCAGGAATAGGGAGCCACACAGCTTGCCGATTGGCTCCCTTAAAATATCAGGAGCTTGCTCCCGATATAAATCAAACGTGTCATAAGACCAAATAATTGTACCAGAGCGTTTCAGGTGCGTTTATTTGGCATATGAAAAATTGATCTTGGCCATTAACTACAGTGATTATTTGCCCGATCACCTGATTATTGGATGATTGGGCCGATAATCCCTCTACTGTATGGCCAACTTAAGAGTAACCTGCAAGCATTTTATTTGTGCCGCACACCTGAGGAATTTTGGCCAAAACTTTTAAAATTAAAAAAAACAAACAAACAAAACCTTAAGGCATCAGAACACTTACACCCTAATATCAGCCAATTAGATTTCTTGTGTAAGGCTAATCGCTATCTCATTGGTTGCCCCAGATTCTGTAAGAGCATTGTTGATGAAATATATGAGTCTATGAATGGCTAGGAATGGAGATGGTTGAATGGATGCTAGACTTAATTAATAAAGACAATTATGTATCCCTATTTATATAAGCAGGATCACATCTTACATGATAGCTCCCTCTTTGTTGTAGTTTTCTTCCTTCGGATTGGAAACTCGTCGATTTTCAGCTCCCCGTCATCGGAGACATATTCATACTCGTCTCTGATTGGCTTATTTTTGTCTTCTTTAAAATTCTGCAGGGATCCAAAGATGCTCGGGCTGTTTTGGGTTTTGATTCCCTTGTGGCTGTGAAAAATATCCACGTTACAAAATTTAAGCTGCGCTCATAAAAGTACAATCCGTGCGATAAGCTGGAATTTTTTAAAATTGGCAATAACCGGGGTCTATTTACTTGCAAATCTATTTCTACACAAGAAGAAAAAGAAAAGCACCAAGACAAGCGCACTCCAGCAGTGTGAGAGGTCAGTAATGGTGCTCACCAGCCCCTATCTATCTCCCTTATAACCAACACCACGAGTGTTGCTTACTGTAAAGGCAGAGAAAACGGAGGAACGGTTGAGCAGGTCTTGTAGTCACAACTGTCTAGAGAAAAATAACAAAATACCTATGTGAAAAATGTGAAAAAAAATTCAAAGAAATAAAGGACCGGATTCACAGATCCGTATTTACTACATGCGCGTTTTTACGCACGCACATAGTAAGCAACACCCATGACACGCCCCTCGGCTGGACGGGTTTATGGTAACTTACGCCTCCATAGGGCACCCTTATCTCTACTTGTATACTTATAGATGTATGTTACTTACATATGTGCGCATCTCTCTAACCGTGCCCCCAAATACCCATTTAAATGCCCCCCTCGCCCACTTTCACGTAACTTCTACCGTATGGAAAACAATCACGCCTCTCCGTACGTATGTCCCTGAGTGCGATTCACAAGTCCGTGCATAAAGTACTTACGTGCGTATATACTACATAATTTGCGTGGAAAAGGTTACTATGAAACGCAGTTAATCCGCTACCCAACGCAAAAAACGTATCTGTGAACACGGCCTAAAAAGCCAGATAGAGACGTCTGAGATTTTCTCATCTTCAGTGCCTGTCGGCTGGCTTGTGGCCACATTTCCCACTGTGCATGCTCCGAGCTGTGGACAGTCTTATCGTTCCCATAACAAGTCATAACCATCCAGGCCTAGGAGTCCAGGGTCAGTAAAAACATAATGGCCCTGGGCCCTATTTGAACCTTAATTTCATTTCAGATTTAGGATATCTTTATATTTATCCTAAAAACGTTTAAATTGTTCTAGTGTGTTAGCCTCAACCATCTATGATGGAAAACGTAACCAAACCACTGGCTTTCAGCAGTCCGTCCATGTCTTTGGGAGTGGCTACAAAGCCAATGTTTGAATTCCTGGGTAGTGTGGCCCAGAGCTAGTAGATCAATGTGAATAGAACTTGGAAGTTTGGAGGTCAAGTGATGACCCTGTTATAAATGATCCAGACCAATAGTATAATACAGATTATTACCAATAAAGGGCTGGATCCATAATTATAAATGAAGCAATAATGCAATGATTACACGCATACCTAATGTGTGTTCTCCTATACGCTTCCGTATAACAACCCAGCACAGTTATATACTTTTGTTGCCCTTTATAAACATATTTGCTCTGTGCACTGGATTTTTGTAGCTGTAGCTGTGAAAAATATAACTGTGGCTAATACACTCTCCTGAGAAACGCAGATTCAGACGAGAAAGCTTTATATTACGATAAAATGTCAGGGAGTCATGTACATACTAATAATTTACGGGTAACCTTTTAAGGGCATAATGGAAGCCACAATATAAGAGTCAGACAAATAAGTATATCACTATCATAGAAGACCAATGACTTCTGTCGTCTGGCTTGTCTAACAATAGAACTCTGTACCAACCACTGTGGCTGAATTTATTAATGGGTGTAAACTGTGCACTGCTCAAGGTCTTTCAATTCTGTGCTCCCAAGGGAGCCTGCATACATCATAATACACATCTTATGCTATGGGCTGTGCTAAGGATGGAAAAGATGTTACATCCTATCAGTACTACAGTGTCTGTTACCCCCATCTACTAATGGGAGTACATATAATTCAATTTAAAGCAACATTTACAATATGGGCTGGATCCAGACTTAAGTAAGTGCTTGAAATTAGTTAATCCTGGGCTAAGCCATGTTGATTGCAGGGGGAGTTAAGGTCATTGTATTCTTTGCATGCAGGGATATATCTTTGAATTGCTTACTGCACACAGATACTGACCAGCTTTACTATTACACAGTTATTTAGACTTGGGATAGAAAACATCATCTCTCAACTCTAATGCTGTTTGCAACAGATGAAATATGACTCCCCTGCAATCAGCATGGTTTAGCCCAGGAGTAACTCATTTCAATCACTTACTTAAGTCTGGATCCTGCCCTATGTGTGCAATGAAACAAAACCCGTTGGTCCATGTGTCACATACCTGAACAGCTTCTTGCTAGAGAAAGAAAACTTGAATTTACTGTCCTTAATTGCAGAAAATGGATTTTTTTGCAACTTATGTTCCTCCTCCATTTTTAGTAATGAATCTGGCTTGCTGTTCTGAAAACGCAAATAAGAAAATCAGTGGTATAGTAAGGAAAAGGGAGTATGAATAGCTTGCATAACTACATAGATAATAAAGCATTACTTGAGGCACTTGACTATTGCTATGTGTTAAGTCACCATAGAAAAGAGAAATTTGGACCAGTAATGACGTGGCAATGGCAGAGAGACGAACTGTTAGCAAGACGATCAGCTAAATCTGCCGGAGAGGGAGGACATGCCAAGCAGGAGCGAGGAGACTACAAAAGATAAGTGAACAGAGGGGGTTCAGGGAAAAGCAGGGGGAGGGTGACTATGGGTCAAAGTGGCACAAATGTTGGCATTAGGAAATGATTTCATGACATTTGAGTTTTTTCCTCTGTATTTAATGACCCTTATAATATGAACAGCTGTAGATTTTTTACTGTAAAAGTGAGCAGTAATTGTATTCTTCGTATATTCCCGACTCTTTTTTACTTCTCTAGGATCCCCTAGCAATGATAGCACAAAGGAATAGAGCCGCTCTATGTGATAATTATATGTCATTTCACCAGATCGGTTACAGTGTTGCAAGCATGTGCAATTACTGGTTTCAATGTAAATCTGATGGCACAAAATACTCATGATTAATTCATGAGAAAAACCCGCAATAAACGGAGCACTTTACATAAAGAAAGCCTTCTAAAGTCTACAATATTATATCAGTTTATAATAACATGGTAGAGAGCGAGGGTAAGACCTGCACTCGCAAATGACATTTCCCTCTGTATAACATGCATAAAGGTACAATTTGGGCACATGGTGGAGGGGCGTTGAGGCAAAAAAACAACCAAAAAAACCCTTCATTTTAAATCTGACAAAGAAAAATCAACAAAAAGAAATAAAAAACAAACAAACACTGATTGGCTGAGAGCGAGTGTTTCTAATTGATTTTATGGCATTAGTCATAGTGCAATTAGGATTATCCCATTTTTATTAGTAGTGTCCCCGGCAGTAAGGGGCTGATCTAGAGATGGACACTCAATGTATGCCAAGGATAGCAACACATGGACGGGCTGAGTGCGATGTTAAGGTGCATGCAATGGTACCTCTGGATGACTATGCAAGTAAGGCACATACAGCCCCATTGAATTAGCTTCACACACCGCGTTATTTGCTGTGCAAAGCTAATCCCGCGTATTTAGTTTGCGGATTTATACCCATAGGGGTGCGCATAAAAATCTGCGAAGTTTGGCTACTGTAATATATGGGAAAAACCGCATCGCAAGTTTCTCCCGTCTTTGTGGCAGATTGCATCGGGCCCATAGTGTATTGCACAAAGCAGACAAGCTCTATGGAACTGTGTGACATTGCGTTAAAGCAGCTGTACACTGTAATGTATAGTGCAAGAGCTTCAACCACAATGCACATGCGCTAAAACTAAAAAGAAAATAGGCTTAAATATAAACAAGCTGGAATCATAGTGATTCCATCACCTTTATACTGCACTGGAAGCAAGACATGCCAACACAATGGTCTGAATTAGGCTGTGGAGTGTCAGCCCCTGGGTCTCCGACGTGACCTGTGGCTGGTGCAAATGCTTTGACATAAAACAGGGCTTATTTTCGTCTGCGTCTAGATCTGGAGTGGGAGCGCTGGCTTGGGCACAGCCTTACTGTACATTGACTACGAGTCTCCTCCTCATCTCCAGAACGCATGTGGATGCATCATAAGATGTGTTAGGGCCTGGATCCCTGCACACATCTCTTTTAAACATGTGCAGTGCAATATCACACCCAGATACACTACACAATCAGGCACAGTCACATCTGAATCAGCTCCTTAGTTTTCCTCCATCATAGCACAGAATGCTAAATGAAAAGAAGCCAAAATGATACGGCTGCGGCCACCTAGGCATGGCTAAGTCATTGTGACCACAAATACTGCCATTTACAGACATTTGGTGAGCAGGATTACCATGAAGCCGGACTCATTTTATGATTGCTGGATTGTTAGAGCAGGGGTTCTCAACAAGTTGTCTACTAGTGGACTATTGTTAGGTGGTACTCTGGGCAGCTGGTCAAGGTTGTAAGTGTATAACAAATGGCCAGGACATAATTTATAAAATATCTTGATATCTTGGGGGCTAAATGGCATATATACAAAATGCACCTTAAAATCACTACAAAAACATGCAAAAACAACCAAACCCCTAAAAATACATGTACAGGGCACTTGTACTTGACATGATTCTATAGTGGGTTATGGTAATTGACATGATTCCATAGAGGGTAACTGGTACTTGACAAGATTCCATAGTGGTTAAGTGGTACTTGACATGATTCCATAGTGAGTAACTGGTACCTGACATGATTCCATAGTGGGTAACTGGTACTTGACATGATTCCATAGTGGGTAAGTGGTACTTGACATGATTCCATAGTGGGTAACTGGTACTTGACATGATTCCATAGTGGGTAACTGGTACTTGACATGACTCCATAGTGGGTAACTGGTACTTGATGATTCCATAGTGGGTAACTGTACTTTCCAAAAAAACAGGTTGAGAACCCCTGCACTAGAGTATGCTGAGGGGCTTGGACTGAATACTATCCTGACTACAAAATGAATTTTGTAGCTCATAACCAGTAGCAATGAAACACACACACACACACACACACACACACACAGACAGACACACACACACACAGACCCACACACACTCCTATGGACTTCTACAGTGTTGAAATGTCGCAAATAATTATAACCTTATTGAAAGTTATTGAGCCACACTGAGACCAGACATGCAGTAAATATAAAATTACATAAAACTGAATAAAAGATGACATCCTGGCCCTGATGTTTTGTAAACTTCCACTGAAAATCTAATGTATCTCTATTTTTCCAGGTGACTGCTTCATATAACCTTCTTCTAGCTCAGTGTTTATGAAATGTAATATACCTTATATTTCCACTTTGCCTCCGTTTTGATTTTATTTTGTTCTCGTATTTCAAACTTTTCCATCTCGCTGTTCTTTTTTGGAGCGTCCTCCTTGTTAGATACACTTATCTCCTCTTTAGGTGCCTGAAAAATAACACCTATAACTTAATTTAACCATCGAAGCATAAAATAGACTTTATATATAAAAGTTGTTCCCATAATTTATCAATGTTTTTGCATGCCATGTTCCCATATCATCACACGCTTCCACATGTCACATTAAAACTGAGAATGGCTGAACTTTCCTGCCTTAACCAATCAAAAGCTTCCATCTATATATATATATATATATATATATATATATATCTACATATATAAAAGCCCAACTGCTCTGCACCGTTATACGCATGCACAGTAGCATCTAGTGAGAGAGCAGGCATCGCTCACTTCAGGGGAATATGAGACTGGGGACTGGGTGAGGGTGTGACTAGTCCCAGGTGTGTGCCATAAGGAAGCCTTAAGTCACACAAGCGGATCAGGGGTCCATCTGACCGCTGATCAGCTCATACATACCTAATCCCTCCACAACTGTACAATTTAATGCTTCCCCCGCTTACATTTGCGAGTGGGGGGGAAGCACAGCCCCTTTCCTCAGAATACATAACTAAGCTCAATACCATAGGAGTTACACACATACAACGTGTTTTAGGCACGTAACATCTGGAGGGTGCATGCGCCCTCGCCTCAGAACACCTCGCCCCATGAAGAAGACGACCCCTAGGTATTAATATAATCTCCATCCAGCATTTTCTTGTGACACAGAACATAAGAAGAATGTAGAAAGACAATCCATGCCAGGGTAGAGGTTACAAAGCACACACAATGAGGTCTGATCAGGGCAGCCAAACGCCCGCGGCAGCGTCTGAATCTTTGGTCTCGGATCTGTGCCAATGGAAATCAGAAGTCTGGATGCGGCCCTTTATCATTAGGGTCAACATCGGCCTTTTGCAGCTCACAGGACTCTGACATAAATCTCTGTGTTACTTTGCATAAGGAATGTGAATGCACCATTGAGGTAGCTGCCTCAGGCAACACAATGCTTGGTTACCCACCTGATTACAGCAGATAAGTACATGCTAACAAATACAGCAACAGCGCAATCCCAATAAGTGCTCCCTATACATACAGTACAGCCAGGCCCGGCGACAGGGGGGCACAAGGGGGACAGCTGTGACGGGCCCCAGGTTCAGAGGGACCCCTGCAATACACTATTGAAGAGAGATGGGGGGAGTATAGCACAATAATAAATGTGGCCCTGGAACCAGCAATATCCCTATCTTGTGCATTGGTGGCTTTCTGTGATCTTGGTAAGAAAGGGGATAATTTTGTATTATGGTTATTTTTTATTATTATTATTATTATTATTATTATTATTATTACTACTACTGATGTTGTTGTTATTTTCTTTAATTATTAACGTAGATACACATGGTATAGCTCTATTAAATAATGATAAGAAAAATGCATGATACTACATTTAATTTTTGCTAGTTTACCATGAAAATATTACAGATTATTCCATCATATTGTATTGCGGAGCCTCGTAATCTCCCATAAGGATGACCAACGTGTCGCTCTTCAATCAGTTGCTTTTGTTTTATGATTGTGGACGCCTGAAATTGGATGACTGCACTACGAATGGCATGCCTTGTGTCTAGGTAACATACACATGTATTAGACCGCAATCCTTTTGACCACAGTACAACAGGCACATTTTGCTTAGTTCATTACATTGTAAAATATGTTCATAACTAGTAATAGAAGTGAGGAAGTTTTATATCCAAAAATGAACCACATAAACAATCATTGGCATTATGTTAAAAAAAAAAAATTCTTGTTCTTAACTAACCGAGAAAAAGGTTCATTAACGGACCTGTCCAGGTAAAAGTTTAATGATCCCTGACTGTTTGTTTTCCTTTATATTAGTGAAAGTTTTAACTACCTTAAAGTATTCTGCTTTCTTAAGTGCCTCCAGCCATAACTCATAGCCTTCAATTATTATCCATAAATATGCGTGTGTGTATATCGCATATACATATATATACAGCGGTGGAAGAGGAAATTTAATAGTGGCGGTATGGATATTGACAAGTGACAGAATGTAAACATAGAAATAATAAGAGATTTACAGCTTTTCAATGAAATGAGAATTGTTGAAATATATATA
>WWET01000018.1:1278547-1289006 GCA_011038615.1 Limnodynastes dumerilii
CGACGCATAACATTGCGGTTGCAGTTTAAAAAAAAATGAAAAATACACTAAATATTGTATATTTATTTTTTGATATACACCTTGATTTAGGCAGATGCAACGAGCCATATGTAATAGCTAATATAATCCTCTCTTAGGCCCATATTCAGAGTACCAGACGTATAACATATATACGTCCGGTTGTTTAGCGATTTTTACTACTGCGCATGCGTAGTCATTTTTTTACATAATCTACGTATATTTGTGTTATGCAGATTGTGTTACGCAGATTTGTGTTACGCAATCTACGTAAGAAAAAGATAGCAGTAGTAAAAATCGCTAAACACTGGATGTATATATTATACCTCCAGTACTCCGAATACGGGGCTTATTATTTAACACAATATTTTAGTTGCTTCTTTATGTCTAAACACAAGTCACTGATAACCAGTTAGGAGAATTTACTCCTAACACTGACACATCTAACTGCTCCCAGGTCTGTACTGTGACTACAGCAAAACTGATTGAGAACTGTTAACAAGCATATCCTGTTCAGGACAAGTGACTTGTAGGAAATGTCATTCATATAGTGGGCATCTGTCATCTTGCTCTATCTACTCCGTATGAACATGACACAGAATCCCATCTAAAGACACACCCTTACTGGATCTCATTGGTACATAATGAATGTCTTAGGAAGTTCCACAAGAAGGAAAATGCTGTGTGCCCTATACTATGGTACTCTAACATCTACATCTCATGCATATAATCTCACCATACACTCAATCTGCATTTATAAAAATATCCACCTCCCAGCAGATAGATAAGTATTGCACCAAATCAGTACTAGTGGTGATGTAGCAAATAAGTCACACATTTTCTTAAATATATACAATCAAATAATTTGTATCATGCAGCTTGCAGCGACATTAGATTATGAAAGCAACTTGGAAACTTACTTTTAACACATGGTACCAGGCAGAGGCTCCCCCGGAGTCTATGTGGAAGTCAGTGTAACTGTCTTTCACACATATCAAACAATACTTGGTCACTTTGGGTTTTGCTAGGAGAGCGTCATCAGGCCAATGGTTGTCCACCCAGGAGAGTTTTTTAACAATCTCAGGAGCTTCCACAAAGCTGGACATTCTGTGAACAAGACATACGTCAGGGTTCAGCATATTGTGCTGGGTACACGGAAATCCTACGCACATCAATGAGTGATTCAGACACTCAACTTGCGAGAGGCGCTGATAACTAGTATGAACCTTCTGCAGACAGGACTAATACACTAATATTCCGGATGTCATCATTAGCTGTCGCCATTTAGTGCAGCTAATGAAATAACAATTGCAGGTTTTACATCAACGATAAAGCTATCCCAATCAGAAGAGTAAGATAGCACCTACAACCCCCCCCCCATTCCAAATATTGAATAAATGAGGACAATGGAGGGGGGGAGGGGTATTCTCAAATGTTAACGCCAAGCTATTCATAAGGGGTGAGTGCTGGATGATCATAGAAGACAACAGCTGAGCACACGTTGGCAAACACACACTTGTGTATGTGAATTAGTGCACAGCCATGCATTTCTGGAAAACTCACCTTGTGTCTGAGAACTCTAAGTTGATGACATTGAGGACCCTCTTCCTGTTAGTGCTGTAGTAATAATCAACAAATTCCTTCAGCTTCATCTTGCAGTCCTTCTGCTTTGTGACATCTGTGACATCAACCACTATCTCAGGACCTAAAAACCCAAGTGAACAAACCGTTAAGGACATAACGCTACATTCGTTGCATGAATAATATCTGTGACTGCAACAGCTTTATTTAAGGCATCGAAATGTGTGTTAATTTTAATGGATTATGTCAAAGGATAGTAAAAGAAAAGAAATGCGGTAATGCCATAAAATGTAACAGGCAGTAATATCTCCATTTAACATTAACAGAAGGTGTAATTAAAGATGTCCAAGGACTTAGGTCAGTGTGTCGGAATCGCTTCTTAAGTTATTACCATTACTTTTAGTAACAGATGTTTTTATTAGTGTTAAGTATTAGTATTAATGCAGGATTCTTACATTGGAGGTGGATTAGCACAGACACGGATGTCTAATAATAGAGGACCTGATTCACAGTTAAGAAAATGCATCTTTTTATGTGTGTATATTTAAATAGGGACATACTGTGCATGCTTAGTGACTTAATATACACAACTTAAGAACGGGGCGGCTGTGAATCATCATTACGAACCTATTTCCTCAAGGTTAATAAGGAAAATAAGAAGATTGGGTGGAGGGAGCCATTTTAATTAGGAAATCTGGGCATAGTTAGACTAAAACTTTCTTAATTAGCCGCCCTACACTCAACTACAAACCTAAAGGTTCCCTATGGCATTCGTAAGTCGGTTAAGAAGCTGAAAGCCATGTCATGGGAGTCGCCTTGCTACTTTGGCTCTGATTCAGAGATTGGAAATAAGAACTTAAAGTTACACCTGGGCAAAACCATGTTGATTTCAGGGGGAGTCAAGTTCATTTTATTCTATGCATGCAGGGATCAAGTTAATTTTATTCTGTGCATGCAGGGAGAATGCTTTGCTTTTACTTATTGCACACATATACCTGATCAGCTTCACTTTTAAACTAAACTGCTAACTTGAGCTGGGAAACATCACCTTTTAACTATAATACTGTTGCAAGAAATGAAATTTGACTCCCCTGAAATCAACATGGTTTAGCCCAGGTGTAACTTTAAGTTCTTATTTCAATCTCTGAATCAGGGCCTTTTTGTGTATAATTAAGAACCTAAATCCTGTGAATACGGTCCAGAAAATGTATTTAGGCTCATCACTGCACTAAAACTTAAT
Organism: Limnodynastes dumerilii; assembly: GCA_011038615.1. Classification (NCBI taxonomy): domain Eukaryota; kingdom Metazoa; phylum Chordata; class Amphibia; order Anura; family Limnodynastidae; genus Limnodynastes; species Limnodynastes dumerilii. Next base: position 1,281,387 of record WWET01000018.1, read on the forward strand.
AAATACTATTTTGTCGATGGTCTTTGAGGTTATTTAATTATTTTTACATATTTTGAGAATTTTTGAGTCACCATTTAAGTTGATGTAATAACAGTTCATAAAATAGTATAACTTATTTATACTATACTATAGGTTGTGCAGGGGCAGGGCAAATGAATGCAGTCCCCACCTCTGTGGAGCACATCTGATGGCATGATACACAGCAGAGGCGGGACTTTAAATATTAATTGTTTCAAGAACATTTATCGATATTATTAACATGTATAAAACAATATGATTATTTTAGAACTGTATGGTAAACTGTAATAACTTTGAGCGTTAACTGCATCTTGTAGGAATGGACATAAAGCATATTAGACGTCATTTTATTTCTTCCCTCCATGAGATCCCAGAAAGTAAAAAAAAAATTATAAAATAAAATAAAGAAACGGTAGTATGGGGAAGGGCCTGGATTATGTGATTTAAAGCAAATCACTACCTGAAGTCCCGCCCCCAGCTTATCAATGCTGTGAGCCTTAGTGTTACTAAAGATGACTTCAGGACACACATTTCATCATTAAGCCCCGCCCATCTCTAATAATGCTACGAATCACATTGTTGATAGGCGGTGGGGCGGAACTTGAGGCAGTGTTTTGCATTTTATCGCGTCATCAAGCCCAAATGTGGGAGATTTGACTGCTCAACCAGGATGCCCGAATATCAAGAGTCTCAAAGACATTCTGGGTGAGTCGGCAGCTATGCCATAGAGGGAGTTCTAGAGGATATGCACTGCACCACATGCTCTGAAGAGGACACTTCTGCTCCTAATGAGAGCAATTTGCCATGCACTTTTTTACATATCCCTACATTTGCAAACATTTCTTGGTTCCATCCGTATGTACTACATAGTGAAGAGAGGAAGCAATCATTGATCTGTATGGTTACTATGTATTGCAGGCTAGAAAAATGTTAATAATAATAATGAGTACAATTCCAGGACAGGTCTGGAATACATTAAGTCCGCTGCTTGCATGTCCAGCAATAGAGAATGTAATAAGAATGCATTTATCATTGAGATAAACGATACCTATAATAACAGCTGTGTTCAGCGTGAGGACAAGAACATAAGTACCAGCCTTTAGGCCTCCTCTGAACAAAAGGCTAAAGTGTCACTGCACGAAGGGAAAGAGCATCTCCATTGCATGAGCTGTCATCTCTGAGACCAGAATTTGCATTAGAACTTTCAAGTCAGTGTTTAACCCACCGTGCTATCTGAGGCGCCTGCCACCTGCCCATGTGGTGGTAAGAAACCTAGTACTGACTGAGAGAGTGATAAATAAACCGTGTTTATGGAAATAATAATGTGTCCGCTTGCTAAACAGGCTCTGAAAGCTGCTCTTTCTAATAAAGTGGAGAGTCATTTATGTTCACCATTTAAACATGGCTGCTGAAGGAGATGGCAGCGGACAGACCAATTAGAAACCACAGACTGCAAAATGCTGGCTTCTAATTGGCTTGTGTGACCTCAACTTTGCAGAGTGTCACAGATTGGTTATTGGGCTGTATTGGGATGTAAAAATGTATTGGGGGGTCAGAATGTAGAAGCCTACAGGCCACACTGACCTCTATACTGCAATCACAAGAAGCATATTGGAAACTCTTGAAAAATCATTCCACATACTCAATGTTTTGTACAGGTAACGAGGTAGCTCTCTCTGCATTTGTCCCAGCTGTTGTGAAGTAGGGGTACTCTTTTTTGAGTCGGCAGCTCACTTCTGTCCCGGCTGTTGCTAAGAAGCTGTTACGCCTATGATTCAGAGCTGCTCTGTCCATGTTGTTCCAGCTGTCGCTAGGCAGTTTGGATGCCTATAAAGAGTGTGTGAATATCGCTGTTTTTGACACTGTCCAATAGGCCCCAATCCAGTCCATTAGTGGATAGGAGCCTAAATACTCTATAGGGATTAGACTTCCTGACGGTTATAGTGTTGTGCCAGGACTTCAATGTCTGCTCCTATATATTTACTGTAGTTCAGAGTATTCACAATGTATTTCAGAGGTGGAACTAGCCAGTTGTGGGCTCAGGTGCAAAAAATATGCTTTTGCTCTGATGATATCCCTGGTAACCCGTTGGGGAGCTTTGGTGGTGCAGTGACGACAGCTGTGGGCCCCTGTATCAGTATGGACCCCGGTGCACCTATTGCACCAACAGGGTGTGGGTCCCCGCTTTGAACAGCCCTATTTTGATAGGGCCATTCTCTCCCCACTCCCTACAGCCTGACCCTAACCTTCCCCTTCTATGGTTCTAACCTTAACCCTCCCTTAAGAGCCTAACCCTACCCCACCCCCCCAACAATAAAAGCCCGCTGTCCCCTGTCAACTGCGGCAAAAATGAATGTCTGAGTATGCCGATCTGCACGCTCAGCCATTCATAAAAAAAATATAAAACGTCTTCCGTTCTAAATAGAAGCAGCCGAAAAGGAACTTTCAGCTGTTTCTATTTCTAAAAGCAACTGTTCGGACCGGGGACTTGCAACTGCTCCAATGGTAGTTCCGCCCCTGGTATCTTTCTTTGTAAAACCTGTCCATCCAGTTCTTGTATCATAGTAGTCTGGTCTACCGCGTTGTATACCATCCAGTCTGTCACATGTACTCTAATGATTCTTGTTCAATATCTGTATGACAGTAGTCCACGTGTAGTACATGCCATCCTGTCCATCTCATGTGCCCTGTTGGTCCAGTTCCTGATACCGTAGTAGTCTGGGTTTTCTGGTACACTTGTCTGTGCCGTGTATACTGTTTGGATCAAGTCCAGTTTGTCGTATAGTGGTATCCAGTTACAACGCAATCCCACATAACTATGTTTATTAATTTTAAATAGTAAGTTAACTATATTACAAGCATGGATTTTCTTTGCTGTCTACCTAATCATGCTCTTTTTTGTTTTATTATTTCTTTGATGGTTACCAAATATGGCTGCCATAAACCGGAGACAAATCTTCCTGCATGTCGTGGTGGAAGGAGGAAGGTGAGCTGACCACTGCTCACTACATCCATCATTTGTCATGTGACTGGTTACCCTGTAGTTTATGAAGCTGAGCAGTAATTATTAATAACCGCTTGATACAAGCAAAAGGAACTTAGTAATCACCAAGATTCTTTTTTAGAGACTGCAAAAGTGAGATAGAGAGTAATGTTTTGAATCATCCTAGCCCTAGAATGACAAACAGGCAAGTGATAGGGAAAGTGCAAGGCAACCACTAATTAAGCCTCTGACGCAGTGAAATGTATGGTTAGCGGGAGGATGGACACCATGGAATTTGTGAGTCTCCCACATAAGCAGGGAGTGTAGGCAACACGCCTGTCATACCTTACAGACATCCATATTCAGTGACTTGATTCAGTATCTGCCAAGATTGTTCAAACTGACTCAACCCCCAAAGACAATATCTTAATACAAGCACACACACATCAGGTAGAGTGATGGTGGGTTAATGTCTGTGTGCTATGATATGTGTATGCATTTATATGTAGGTCTAGAGATGACCTGTTCCTTGTAGGGTCTGTCAGTAATTAGAAAATATCACCAGTATATCAGCACTTTACATAATACAATTACATACATGTGCAAGTGGACAGTCTGACCACTGGTTTACATATGAAACATGTCTAAGCTACTCCTTGCATCCAGCTGACATTTATAGAAGCTCAAAGAGGATTTACCATATAGACATCTGCTCTGGGTTAACAGACAAAAGACACTGAAGAAAAATATTTCCTTCAAGGCTTCACAAATGGCGAGTACATTCAGGAAAAAGTCCCCTGTCACTTCCCTCTCTCCTGCATAAAAAGTGTGACTTACACTGCCAAAAATAGGTGTCTACACACATGTATATTACACATACATTACTATGATGGGAAATAGCAGAGAAAATCTAGACCATACTGAGGCAACCAGTGGCACTCAAGATGTTGTATAACTACAAGTCCCAACATGATTTACCAGGGACCTTCTATACTTATGCTGTTGGAACTAGCTGGGAGTTGTTGTTCAACAACAGCTGGAGTACTACAGCTCGTCTACTACTCATCTAGACCATAATTGGCAGATGGTAAGCTTACTATATTTGTGCTCCAGAAAGAAGCAAAATATAATCAAACCTTTACCTAGGGAACGTAGGACCTGATTCAGAGATTGAAAATAAGAACTTAAAGTTACACCTGGGCAAAACCATGTTGATTTCAGGGGGAGTCAAGTAAATTTTATTCTATGCAGGGAGAATGCTTTGCTTTTACTTATTGCACACAGATACCTGATCAGCTTCACTTTTAAACTGCTAATTAGACTTGAGCTGGGAAACATCACCTTTTACCTATAATACTGCTACAACAAATGAAATTTGACTCCCCCTGAAATCAACATGGTTTAGCCCAGGTGTAACTTTAAGTTCTTATTTTCAATCTCTGAATCAGGCCCGTAATCTCTTTTGCTTTTACTGAACAAGGGTTAAGCAGCATCTGTGGTTTAAGGGAAAAAACACATGGAAAGAGAATGACTGAGAATAATGTGGAACATTTAGCATTTTAAAGAAAACAAAGGGATAAAGAATTTTTGGAAAACATGATTGTTTTGTGAAATGTCCGAAGAGGAAAATAAACAACATAAAGTTGTGAAATAAAACGGATGTTGGGAATGAAAGTCGATCGTCCGGATTTATAAGACAGGCCAGTGCGTTTTACTTTCCTTATTTGTTTTATAATCACTTCTAATAACACCGATTAATAATTGCATTTTGTAAACTTTATTTAATTATATTATTGTACACAAAAATAACGTCAATTATGTCGTGTAATCTATATAATACATATAGCTGTGTTAGCTCTAAAGTAAAAAATATATATATGATATATGACCCAATAGAGGGAACTCTCATGTGTCCGGATTCAGTTACGTACGTTGTTTAAAGAATTGAGCTACTACGCATTTCTGTACGTAGACTACGTAAGATTTATACCGCGCTTACGCAATCTACGTACAGAAATGATAGTGTAAATAAGCCACTATGCATGAGTGTAGCTCAATTCTTAAAGCAACGTAGGTAACAAGAAAACGACCTGTAAATCCGGACCAGTGTTAGGATCACATCAGAAAGATCTCCAAAGTGGTTGTTCATATATTTGCTTAAAGCATTAAAGTGTGGAGACAGGACTGATACTGCTGTAAGTGTCCAAATTAGACCCAAATCAATGGAAAATGCAGACCAAAGTAGCAATTAGATAAAGGTCACTTTCCGGCCACATCTTGTTACTGGCTAGGAGAGCCAATCCAGAATGCAGAGCGGCGACGGGGATGAAAACTTCCCGACAGCGGCTGGTCGTTATCCGAAAAATGTCAATGGCGAAAGTTAACTTAACCATCCCCTTATCCGAACTTTTACGCTAACCCTTACCTTAACCTTACCTCTTACCTCATGTAGCAACCTAACTTTAACCCTCCCATTCCTGCAGCTTAACCCTTACCTTCTGTTTGTCGCAGCCTAACCTTAACCCTTCCTGTCCCGCAGCCAAACCCTAATGTTCGACAGTTATCTGTTCCCTAAGGGGAATTTTCTACACTCAGGGTATTTCATTGCTGAAAATCAGCCATTGTAACCGGAAACTGCATCCTGATAGTATCAAAGTAGGAATTAATGGGACTATCATGTGTCTGATTATACAGTGTGCTTGTCCAACATAATATAACAATAGCAGATTTAAAAATAAATAAATAAATGTATTCCTATATTATATTATATATATATTATAAAGCACGCTTTTTCTGGATGCCTCCAAGACTTCTTTCATACATACAGGGCATATTCATTACTTTTTCATTTATTAGCTCAGCAGTAGAGGGATCTCCATTAGTTTACATTTATTAACAATAAAGAAAAAGGATGACCGATATGTGTCTTTTATGATGCAATTATATGGTTATTTTAAGCCAGGAAAGAGAAGACCTTCAGTAATCACAGAAGACTCAATTAGCCCTCCCCGATTGCCAGCACTTATAGACTAATGCCAGCTACCATTAGATGCTCAGTGACAGGATCTATTAGTGCAGGCTGGCACAGGAGCTGTGATTCCCGTCTGGTTTACTTTTCCCTTAGCTTGCCTGTCATCAGTGGTTATCGCAGACACATGTAGAAGCAACAGGAACTCACTGTGCCACATGAAAGACTCTGGTTCTAAAGGAAGTGAGAGGTGAGAATCCTCAAACCAGCTGCTTACGTTGTGTGGGCACCATATGCCTTTAATATGATTCCATTCACCTGATAACGGTATAGGCAAAACAATGGCCACTTTGCTGGATTCTTTAAATTACAATGGGATTTAGGTACATTTTGCTAACTTTGTATGGATGCAAATCCGTGCAAACCAATTGCATTGCAATCTAACGCAGCCATACATAACAGGAAGGACAGTTTTCCAATCATAGCAAATGTAAAATGTCTTGATCCAGTCCATTGTCTTTTATACCCCTTTCACACCAAGCTATCGACCCGGGAATAACCCAGGTCGAGTGTCCAAGACCCTGGTCGATACCAGGGTTATTCCTGGGTCAGCCTAACCCGTGTTGTGGTGTCAAAGGGGGAACCCGGATTATTCAACCCGGGTTCCATAAAAAAAATATGTGAAATGGGGGATGGGGAGCACTGTCTGCCTTTGCAGACACGGGTCCAGTGTGAAAGGCTACAACCCGGGTTGTAGCTGCGGACTGAACAGATTCAACATGGCTAGAAGCCGTTTTAATTGACACAAATTTAACCCGGGTTTTAGGTATGAAAGGGGTATTAGTGAGAACCAAACCAAACTTATGTAAATAATGCTACACAGATAAGGACTCAGATACTGGAGCTGCCTTGATGCTACGCAAATGTGTTTAAGCCAATATAGCCGTATTGTGAACCATACCTCTTATTTCTATACGTGTTGATACATGGGACAAGATTTACTAAACTTCTCTATATCAGAGAATTTTAGCTAGAATCTGATTGGTTGCAATGGTAGCCCATCCGTGCGACTGGCAGTGGTTACGTTTCAAATGTACATATGTCTTGAGAATGCAACCCAATGCCTTTTAATCTATCTAATGTTTTGCTTTAGAAATAAGATGACATTAAAATCAGAACTTTAAACTGGGGCGTTAGTCTCTAAGGCACAGCAACAAATAGCCTGCTCTCTTTCCACCATATCACACTAGGCCCAGTTAACAATGGCTACATTTTGAATAAATCCGTATTCAGGAATTTGGCATGCTTTTACTATGATTACCAAAATGAAGTACACTTATACCCCTTTTACATCGCACCAAAAATCCAGGTTATTGCCGGGGCAAGCCCCAACAACCTGGGCCGAGGCTCAGTGTGAAAAAGGCCCACTTCCTCGACCCAGGTCTAATGACCCAAGAATTGGACACGGGTGAAAATGAGGGTTATTTTTGGGACTGACCCGGGTAGTCTTTAGTGGAAGGTGAGACCCAAGTTTTTTTTTAGCCCGGGTCTCACTGAAGGAAAGTGATTGGAGGAATTAGGGCACCAATCATAAAACTGATAACTCACAGGGCAGACCATGGTTCAAAAACCCAGAATATTGTCCAGTGGG
>WWET01000018.1:1313412-1331164 GCA_011038615.1 Limnodynastes dumerilii
AAATATGATATACAAAGAGAGTAGGAGAAGTTTTGGAAGAAAATCTTGGGGTGCAGAGTGGTATGTGTATTATATATATTTTTTTAATTTAATACGAGAGTGGACTGCAGTAATTCAGGTGAGACTACAAGGATCGGTAACCTGAGATGTGTTGGCAAAATGAAATTAATCTAAAGCATTTTCCGCTTGTCATTTTTCATTTATAATTATTAAATCCGTAATGAATTGTTTGACATAGTTTGAATGATGCCAGCAAGTGAACAGAATCTTAATGCGACACAATAAGTGTATTACAATCTTGTCGGCGTCTACGGGAAGAGACTGTCCTTGAACTGTTGGAGACCTTGCTAGATATTCATTAAAACATACAAAAGGTATAAATAAGAAAAAAAGCAATCTGAACATTGTGAAGGATTCTAATAATCCCCAGAAATATATGACATAATATTGTGACTGACAGGCTCTCCAGTAGAAATTACACAGATTGGTTGAGTAGATCAGTAAAATCTACCATGTGTCTGGAGGAGAATAAAATTGTTTTATTATAAGACGTATCAAGTGGAAGGGACACTTTTCTTGCTACTTTCATTTAAATATACCAATGGTGGAAGCAGACATAGCAATCTCAGGTCAACACACATTGCTACGGGCCGAGCAAAGATTATAAAAAGAATTCCGTACGTCCCTGCTTTACAGCAGTTTTAATATGCCAACAGCTTAATTGAATTCTAATCATCTGATTCAGGAGATACATAAATTGTTACACAAATTAATAACTACTAAAAATCGCTCAAACTTGAAGAGTATGTTCTACAAAACTAATCCCTTCTGAACTACAAAACTAATCCCGGCTGAACTCACAGGGAACAAACCTGACATGGCAGCTGAAGGTATGGATTCACAGGCGTCTTTTCACAGGTTATTAACAAAAGAAAACAAACCACCAATTACTGTGGACATTTACATTAATTGGAAATCACCTATACTCCTTGGAGGCAACAAAGAGACCTTTCATTTCACAACACAACATCAATAATTTTGTTGCGATGTGCGCTGCAAAATGACTTTCACCATAGAGTGAGCAGACCTCTCATGGAACGGAGTAAAGCTGGGCAAACCCTACATGTACATCTCATTAGTGTGTACGTTCCAACAATAACGCCTAATCACGTCAAAGGACATTACATCATTTCATTAAAAAAAAGTCCTAACTTTATGAATCGATTATGTCATTCAAAATAATAAGGGCCTGATTCAATTAGCATCGCACCCGCGTTATATGTTGGCATGTTCATCTATGCAATATATGCACAATTCACACTGAATTCCTACAAAGATAGAATTGAATGAAGGCCTGTGCATGGGTAAACACGCTGTTACACACATAGGGCCTGATTCAGACTTAAGGAGCAGCTTCAAATTAAGGGCCAGTTTCTCATTTAAGTCTTTAAAGACCGCGCATACGCAATTTACGTAGCAAAATGGTATGCAGATAGCGTACAGGAGTTACTGCGCATGAGTAGTAGCTCTATTCTTACAACTGCACACTTAAGGAATCGATATTCTTAAGTGAGAATCCAGCCCTAAGGACCTGATTCACACTTAAGAATCTTCTTAAAATAAGAACTTAAAGTCACACCTGGGCTAAACCATGTTGATTGGGAGTCATATTTCATCTGTTGCAAACAGTATTAGAGTTGAGAGGTGATGTTTCCTATCCCAAGTCTAAATAACAGTGTGATAGTAAAGCTGGTCAGTATCTGTGTGCAGTAAGCAATTCAAAGATATATCCCTGCATTCAAAGAATACAATTAACTTGACTCCCCCTGCAATCAACATGGTTTAGCCCAGGTGTAACTTTCCTCTCTTAGGGCTGGATTCAAGCTTCTTTTTAAGCCTGAATCAGGTACATAGAGACTCCCTGCTCTTATTTATATTGGCAACATGTTGATGAATAATCTTCCTGAGAGATGAAAAATCAGAGTTCCCTGATGTTCTATGTATGTGTCAAACTTGCCAACTTTTCCAGTTTCCCCACCTGGAAAATCCCATTAAATCCTGATGACGTAAAATCGCCCATTTGCATGTACCACGCATGCGCACGGCAGACGTTACACCTCGTAACTCTTAACGTACGTACCATCAGCGTAAATATGAACGAAGGGGCGGGGGCATCAATTCAACACCCGTAATTACGCTTTGGAGGCAGAGGGAGACATTTAAATCAGACAGTATGGGCTGGGTTTGGCCGTCACGTACCTAAATCCATTACATACATCAGTACTTACACTAGGAAAAGTTAAGGTAGGGTTTGGGGGAGCATAAAACGGCCCATTAATGCGTACGACCGAGGGGAGTGCCTAGGGGAGTACATAGAAATTATGATCTAACGTAACAAGCCCGTAGGTCTGGATTTACCCCATTGCCTCTCCCCGCCTCATATAAATCCCCCTCTCCCACTTCTACCTAAGTATGCCCCGAGGCGGCATTACGCCTAAGTCTAAGTGAGGGCTATAATATGTAATAAAGTATACTACACTCGTATGGGGATCATCATTTTCTTACATATCAGGAATCACTTAGTATCTCTCCAATCAGAACAAAGGGCAAGGGTTAAGGTGAAGAGGGGTCATGTTCTAGTTCAGCCCTAAACCACGACACAATAAAATGCTGCCCAATATCTATGGACCAGATCCAGGATTTACTAATATAAGTGTTCACTGCGGAAAACCTCTGCATTACAATACTGCGCATGCATGCAGTACAGGCTTCCAGCACGGATACCGAGCCGCAGGATCCAGTCTTCCGCGCTGGAAGCTTTTCCAACGTTGGGGCGGGACGAATCAACCATGTACCACGCGGGGAGGTATTTAAATCGTACGGTAAGGGCTTGGTAAAGCCTTTACTTAAGATCTTCATTTCCGCACCAGTCCGCTGTTGTGCAGCCTGCAACACCCCTCCAACCGCCTATACCTGCTGCTAGAGAGATAAGGTGAGTACTGGGGGCCCCCTTCTCTCTCCGGGCCCAGGACAACATTTTCGGCTTCCCCCCAGTGATAACACCCCTGCATACAAAGGGTGTGTTCTGCCCTCACACATCCAGAATTAGGATAGCATTATGGTGTTATGCACTTCTGGATCCAGTCCTATGTGTTATACAATAAAGGAACATCCAGTTGTAGCTAATTTGCCACCCTCTGGCGTATTTGCTTATAACTCTACTCGATGCCCAATATGTCTTATAATTTAAGAACTTGTAAATGTTACAAGGGCTCCAAGATCTAAAGCTTTATGCTGGTTCACCACTGCTCTTATTTTCAGCACTGACACAAGAGACGTGGCCTGCACATCCCTCTCTATATGCCTGTGAAGACCTACCACCTTCCCTTCCCTAGACCTGTGTATAAAATGCACAAAGGTACACAGCAGAGCTGATGAATAGCTGATACAACCCCTGCACCTGACTAGCCACACCCACAGCCAATTAGCCACACCCACGTCCGGTTCAGTCCTTTCTCTACTCTTGCTAATGTTAACCCCTTTTTTGTTGAGACCACCTCACCTGGCTGCTAGCTCAGTTCTCTGCCACCTGTGCTATAAAGGCAAATGGTAAGTAAGTACTGGCTCTAAAATGAGATATAGAAACATAGAAACATAGAAAGTGACGGCAGATAAGAGCCACATGGCCCATCTAGTCTGCCCATTTGTTTATTGAAAACTATACTGACCCTAGACCCTATTTACCCTCAATTGGGGTTACAATTTAGGATACCCTTATATTTATCCCAAGCATGTTTAAATTGTTCTACTGTACTGGCATCAACCACCTCAGATGGGAGAATATTCCACTTATCTATCACCCTTTCAGTGAAGTAATTTTTCCGCACATTTCCTTTGAAGACCACCTCACCTGGCTGCTAGCTCAGTTCTCTGCCACCTGTGCTATAAAGGCAAATGGTAAGTAAGTACTGGCTCTAAAATGAGATATTGAATTAAAGCAACTGGCTTACATCCGCTGGCTTCTGAGCTCAAATATTGAAGCTATATTTTTGTTCTGTGAACCCTTAAACTAGCTTTATCTGGGAGAATAAAGTGTGAGGTCACACACTGCCTCATAGCTCATGATTAGCATTCACTGGGTTATGTGTTCAAATCCCCAAAGTAAAAAAAAAAGTCCAAAGTAACTTACTGTTATCCAGACTTAATAGTCACAATTGCACATTTGCCTCCACTGCAGAGAAAACACGTACGTAGGAAAACAGTGCACTCCCCCTGCACTCCTATGTACGGATGGTAGATCCAAGGACAGAACACTACCTGAGGCACAGAGATGCAAGCGGAATATTGCATTGTACGTAAATACTTAGCCAAGCCCTAAGTGTACATTTAAATGCCTATACACTGTATAGAACACAGCACTGGGTGTCAGCGTCCCATAAGGAGATCCTTTGTACTGTACACAAGCAGTACATCATTCCAGTCACTTTCTGTATGTGAAGTCAGGATATTATGGCCCAGATCCTGAGCTACGGCCGACAGGGGAATTACGTACATGTCGTGCGTAATTCCCCTATTTTGAAGGTTGTGTGCATGCAGGCAACCTTCTTATGATGCCGTAAGGGTCTGTGTACGTAATGTACGTTACATACCCCGGCTATTACGAAAAGGGGGCTTTCCCCCCCCCAGTACGCATGTCGTAACTCCGCCTTAAAGGCGGAGATAGACATGCTAATGAGGGGACAAGGCGGGGGGAAGCCCCATTACGATCAGCTATGCAGCTGCAAACCCGATTGGAACAGTTAGGACACATAAGTGTCCACATTCACTACAGACAGCGGGGCGTGCAGGGGGTGTGCGCTCCCCGCTCCGATGCTGCCCGTACTGGCATCCGTAGGTCAGGATCTCTAAGTGATATAAAGGACATTTCACACTGCTATGTGTCCGCTTTTAGGTCTGCTCTGTGTATAGAACATGTGAGAAAGGGAGCACATGCTTTTCAGTAGGTTAATGTTACATTAAATTGATGTATGACTTTTAAAGCTTAGCCATGAAAGCAGTTAGGACTTCTAATAATGCTCATGAACATAGAAAGTGATGGCAAATAATAGCCACTTGGCCCATCCAGGCTGCATTTTTGTGTTATTGTTTTTATTAGTTTATTTTATTTGTTGTTGCTTTTTTAATGCTATAATGACCCTAGATCCTATTTAACCCTCAATTTAATTTAAGATGTTGGATTATATATCCTTATATATATCCCAAGCATGTTTACGTTTTTTTATTGTGTTAGCCTTTATCGCACCAGATGGGAGGCTATTGCACAGCTCTACTACCCCTTCAGTGAAGTCCTTTTCTCACACATTTTTCTCTGTCACCTGCTTACACTGCAAATCCTATCAAAGATACTGTGCTGGACTTGTGTGCTCGCCTTTTAAACACACACAAAAAGGAGAATTCATGTTGAGTTTAAGTATGAACCAAGAATCGTGCAGGAAAAAGTGAGAAAATCTGCAGACGGAGTGCAAACATATTCTGTAATAGCAGCAACGTCAGTGTCAGAAGTTGTATCCCATTATCACCCAAAGGCATAAATGACCCAGACAAGGCTAGCACTGGCTCCTAGGTGTACGAATACATTTACACTGAGAAAAATGGATTGCACGCATAGGAATAGACAGTGGACTATCTATATACTGCTGGACCTAACAGGCCTGACACAACTATGAAGCCACAGTGTTCAACTGAGAATCTGTGACCATTCTTGATTGTTAATTTGTTCCTAGAAAACATAAGCAATGGCAGATAAGAAAATTCATGGCTACTCACACGTAGACTTCCCGTGGGTCTTCTCACAGTTTGGACAGTGATATATATCAATATCGGGGGCTTCATCTTCGTCCACACCAACACAGCTGCAAAATACATAAAACACGCTGTTATTCTTCTATAACATGCTTTGATTTGATTACTTTGCTCTATATTGCTCTCACACTACACAGGCCATGACTATGGAAGTTGTCTCTGCAGGTGTTGTGAAAAATCCCATCATGCTCTACCAGCTAACAGCTTAGTCTATCCTGCCGGAGCATGCGGAGTCTAGTAGTCTCACAACCCCTGCAGTGCCACTCAAACAAGCTTAACTTTATTATAGCAACATGAACTCCTGCAAGAGCCATTGTTGTAGATTTGCCACCTTGTATTACTGGAACTGTATGAAAATAAAGAGTATATATTTAAAAAAAACCCTGCAAGAAGGTGACTATGCAGGAATCCACAATATATCCATATACTTCTATTATTATCAAGGGGTGATGGAAAATAGCAGACATGTTGAACTGCAGCACCCACCGGATGAGGGTCCAGATTTACTAAAAGCCGCGCTTACGCAATCTACGTACAGAAATGGTACGCAGATAGCATAAGTAAGCTACTACACATATGCAGTAGCTCAATTCTTAAAACAACGTACAAAAGACTAAAACTACGTAACTGTGAATCCGGACAGATTTTCTCTTTCATAAGATATAAAGCAAAAGCATGCCCAATGGCCCAGATCCAGAACAAAGCTTGTGAGCGAATTTACGCGTAGCGGACACGTAAAATCGCGTTTTGGGAAGTACTGCGCATGCGCACCGTAGAAACTACGCTCCGTAACGTAGCGTAAATGTGAACGTATGGGCCATTCACGTATGTGTCGCGTAAATCCTTACGTGGGGGCGTGCCAATTTTACGTGAGTCAAAAATACGTCTAAAATACGCTATGTAGGCGGGAGTTTGTATTTAAAGTGTACAGTATGGGCGTGCTTAGCTGCGTAAATACGTGTTGCTCATACGTACGTGAGCGGATGACATCGGTTACGTGGGCAAAAGTTAAGGTAGGGTTTGGAAAGCAGATCTCGTACAAAATACGTACATTCAAGGGGTGTGCCAAGGGAATGTATAGAAGGTACGCACGCTTAAATACGCTACGTGAGGAAACGTATTGCAAGCGGAGTTCTGGATCTACCTCAATGTTAGTAAGTATTGCAATAGCAGGAACTCTGCCAAGTAACACACATCTTAGTTTCTAACAGCCACAAATCCAAGAAATTTATTTATATTTTTCTTTGTTGTTAAAATACATTCACATTTTGTTGCAGGCGTGAGAAAGAATGCTGATATTTACACCTTTACTATCTATCTTCAGGCTGCTATGGACGATTAATGAGTCGCATGCACACGAGTCCTTGGAACGCCCCTGTAACCTCTACCCACCCCAACCACCACCACCTCTGCCTTCAATGCGGTAATCTGTACGGGTGTTTAACAGAGAGTTAGCTGGGTGTCTATATGTCCAATCATTTTCAGATCCGATTCCCAACCAGACCGTTTACACAATCCTATATACACACTTGTCTAAAAGTACAGCAGACCCCCGACTTGTATCTGCTGAATCAATCCCCTCACTGTACACACTCTTACAATCTTTGTAAGACTGCCCTCAAAGATATCAGAACCGGGAAAGGAATTGGCCACAGGAGCGTACACACTGGTAAATTGGTTGGTGATTGGCTGTCGGTTCCGCAGATTTTGAAGTAGGTTTAAAAATCAATCTACCGGACCAGGGAACCAGGCTTGCCTGGAAGAATGGAAGACGCAGGACCGGATTCAGATTTAAGAAGATTTTCCGTGCGTTCGTAATAGATCCGTACGTTAATACAAAATTAATACGTATTGCAAAATGAATAAATTTCGGAACACCGTGTTGTGAAAGCAGCCTTATCATTAGCGTGCGTATATGTGACGGAAGTTAAACGTTCGCAAATACAAGCGCACGTGTACTGCATTACCACGCCTATTTTTTGCTATTTACATTATGATTGACGCCTACTTATTAATAATCCGTCCGATCTTTTGTGTTCGTACGCATTTTTTGACGTACGGAAATTACTTACACATCAACGTACGGAAATTACTTACGCGTCTTTCCAATTACGCTTCGTATCTCCATGCTCTGCACGTGCGCCCTAAATAGAAATCACTCCACTTACGCATTTTGCGTGCGTAAATTACCAGACGTTCTTAATTCTGAATACGGTCCGCAGTCATGACTTTCAATGTCGGGCCAATAGGTCAGTCCTAGGTAGCACTGGACACAAATAAGGACAAGTGTGTACCTAGATAGACAATGTCGGTATTTTGCAGCCATTTAAGTAAGACAACAGAGATCTTTTTATAAGCATTTGTAGTTAGAACACATGAGATGCATAACTAGCTATCCATTTAATGATAAGAAAGCTTTTATGTTGATTGCTGCTTTAGCCATACCATTGTAGTAAAGCATTACATGAATGTAACATTGTGAAAATGTTTTATTGTTTCTTCAGCAAGAGCTTTAAGGATGTCTACAAAAGAGTTTCTGCCACATCTGCAGAAATAAATGAAACTGACGGATGATTATATACATTATATGCTACACAGCTAAATAATGTTCCCTTTCTAAGCATGATGGATGGCAATGGAAGCCAATGTCTTCAGTTTATGGTATATACCCAGCTCCTGCCAGCAGTTACATATATATGTAAATTCACATCTGCATCTATGTTTATATAACCTACAGATCATGAAATAACCACAAAAGGCAAATGCACATGTGTATAAGGCTTCAAGCAAAGAGATGGGTCAGGATCCAGACTTCCGTGTTGGAAGTCTTTCTGGCAGCTGAGTGGGAGGAGCCACCTGCATACAAGCGTGTACGCACAGTGGAAAGTGGGAGGTCTTTATATTGTTTTCCGTGGGGCCAGTGCATGAATGTTAAGGTAGGGACCCACCATCAGACGGAAGGATTTAGGATTGCACAGTGATCTGCTATAGGACCTTAGCTACCACTGCAGCCAGGGCTCTGACTGGATTCTGGATCTGGTACAAAGTCATTAGCACTATTATAAAAAAAAAAATATAACTAACAATGAATTTAATTTAATAAAGCACTACTGTAAAGCTGGGCATACACTGGGACAATTATCGGTCCCAGTAGGGGGTGGCCCGATAAACGGGATGATTTCCCGCTAAGGAAATGTCCCGTTATCGGCACCATACAGCTCTCCTGCTGGGACCGATAATCCTAGCAGAGCTGTAAAGTATACCTTCAAACCTATCAGAGCAGCTTTGTACATAGATATATAGCAGCACTGAAGAATAGGGAGCCATTCAGCTTGCTGATTGGCTCCCTTAAAACATCGGGAGCTTTCTCCCGATTTAAATCAAACATGTCAAAATATCGAATAATCAACCAGAGCCTTTCTGATGCGTTTATCTGACGTTTCAAAACTTGATCTGGACCATACACTACAGCGATTATTTGCCCGATCACCCGATAATTGGGAGATCAGGCCGATAATCACTTGTGTATGGCCAGTTTAAATGTGAGAGTTTAAACTAACTTCACACAATTGCTTCTGATTTCCAAAAAGCTCTAAATTAAATTTTTTCCCCTAAAAGATCTCATATTAGAAGCAGATCTTCATTCATATATAAATAACCTATATGGCAGGAAAGGCAGTTTTATAAAACAGATAACATAAAACCTACCAAGCACAGTCACAGTGGTGATCTTAACAGAAACTCTTCTGCACTCAAAGGACTCAGGTTTTGAGGCTAAAAGTATTAGTTGACCATTTGTAGCGGCACAAGAGAAACAATGGTCAGAGGACATGTTTCTATGGGGAGCTGATGCTCCTTTAAAGCTACATGCAGCTCTTTTGGCTTTTATTTGTGGCTCCTGCTTGGAATCAAGATAATATTGTGCACTTGTCTGAAATAAAATTCAGTTGACCAGTTGCTTCTACAGGGTCAAATTGCTCTCCACTATGCATCACATTATCTCCTGTGCACTAGGCAGGCCGGGCGGCAAATCAGGGAGGAGGAGGAGATGGAGCAGAGTTACTTTGCCTTTTCTGTGTGCAGGATACGCTGATAGAGGTGTGTGTAAGCAAGCAAAGTGTGAAGCCGTGTAAAAAGCACGCGTGGCAATATTTGCATGACCACAAATGAATGCAAGCCACTTTGTATGTTCACTGACTAAAAAGAGCTGCAGAAAAAGAGAGAGATAATAATAATAATAATAATAAATATAATGGGGTAGATCCAGACCTAAGGGTTTCCTACGTTCGTTGGCGTAGTGTATTTACGCTATCTTAAGCACTATGGGGTAGATCCAGAACTACGTTTGCCGTACGTTTATTCGCGTAGCGTATTTTCGTGCGCGTAAATTCGTTACACTCCCCTCGGCACACCCCTTGCACGGACGTATTTTGTTATTGATGACTTTTGAAACAGCGTTATTTGATGAAAGCAACATTTTTGTTCATTATGATATAGACTTTAATTAACACTAAAAGGCATTGAATGCTTCATATTAAATCAAATAAAACCATCAACAATAAGTATGCTGTGCATTCAGTAATTTTTTAGCTAGTATAAAAAAATGAATACAGTAAAAATGAATAAATCATATACAGTCTGAAATTTTTATGCATTTGAAAAATTTTAACATCTGCATTTAGTGATCTATTTAGTGATCTGTGTATAGGGAATAACCAGCATTCATTAATTAATATTTATTAATAGTGTTAATAGTAAGAATGATATATTATATATTATTGTATTGCAATCATTTTATAATCACTCTTTTCAAATCATTATATTGTGTCCCGGATTCAGAGTTTTAGTGGCTAAAACGTCCTATTCAGAGGTGATTTGCCCTTCAACTTATGTCCTTCAAGCAGGACATCCCGGCACTAATGATAGTCCACATTCCCATGCTGGCCAAGAGTAGAAATATAACCCAATGACAGTAGAACTGTCATTAGCGCTGGTATACCCTGCTTACAGGACATAAGTTGCAAAGATGGTTTTTTTCTTGCCAAGACCACCCCCTTCCCAGGATTGAAAGTTTACAAGACTGGATCCAAGTAGAGCAGGTAAGTAGGTTTTTTATGATTTTTACTGTCATTTTTATTTATTTTTTTAATAATAAAATGGCCGTCCCTACCCTTAATTTTTTTTTATATTGGAGACATTTATATGGCTCCATGTGCTGTAACTCCATAGCAGTGGCCTGATCCAGACCTACGCCCTCCACCATAGTTACAGTGGGCGTATGCGTAAGATAATCTGTTTAGCTGATCTGCGCATGCGCCGGGCAGATGTTGCCCGGCTTAGTTAGGGAAACCCGATCCTTAGGATCGGGCGTCCCTAACTGTTGCGTAGTTACGGCGAGGGGGGGTGTTCCTCGCCATAACTACGCAACTGTTACAGAAGGAAGGCGGGGGAAGGTAAGTGAGGGAGGGAGGGTGGGTTAGGGAAGTTACGATCGTGTGGCCAGTGTAATTACCTACTGTTACGCCGGCTGGAGTTAAGGTAGCCTTCAGCCGGCATAATAGTGGGTAATTACGCCGGCCACAGGGGGAGTGTCAGGGGAGTGCTCCAGAGCTACGCTGGCTGTACTTACGGGGGCGGGCCAGCGTAGCTCTGGATTAGGCCCAATGGGCCTGATCCAGAACTACGCTTCTCCGCGATTTTACGCGTGGCGGAGACGTAAATTCGCAGTTTCGAACGCACTGCGCATGCGCACCATAGAAAATACGCACATTCACATAGCGTATTTGTGAACGTATGGGAGATTCACGTATGTGTCACGTAAATACTTACGTGTGGGCGTGCCAATTTTACATGAGTCAACAATACGTGCAATTTACGTGAAGAAGGCGGGGGGTGGTATTTAAAGTGTACAGTATGGGCGTGCTAAGCTGCGTACGTTCACGTAGTCTGTACCTCCGTTAGCGGACGTATGCTGTTACATGAGAAAAAGTTAAGGTAGGGTTTGGGCGGCGTATTTTGACAAAATACGTCTGTGCAAGGGGTGTGCCGAGGGGAGTGTAGCGAACTTACGTGCACGAAAATACGCTCCGCGAATAAACGTACAGCACACGTAGTTCTGGATCTACCCCAATGTGTGTAACCTTTGCTCATAGAGGTGTACATAGAGGTGTTGATCACCGCTGCTTGACAGTGATGAAGGCAAACTATGCAGCATTGTAATGCTGGGGGAGGATGGACTTCATCTTTCTCATGCAATCATACACTGCCTTTGAATGCAGCAGAGTAACACTGGACAGTTTTATTTTTACACAACCATTGATAGAGTTCAGCTGAAATACACTGTGTCCTCACTCTAAATCTGCGTATTTCAGTGACGCTGTGCAACATGATTTTGTCAAAATAGTAATACAATTTTCAATTATAATTACATTTTCTATTGTGACCTTTCCTGTTCTGCTGCTACCAAGACAGAGCTTGTCCCGGATGGACCTTCCTCTCATTTGTCAACTGCTGCAATATTCCATTCTCCGTCAGTCCTGCCTCCGTCCTAGAGAATGTCTCAGAATGCGTCTCTTTTAAAGGCTTTTCCATATGATCACACATTTGCTTTCTACTTAAACTCTCTCCCGAACACACACACACACACACACACACACACACAGGCTGCAGGCACTCCGGAAACACAGAGAGGACAGGTCATTTTTTTCCCTCTCGTTAGAAAGCCCCAAGTCAGTTGTTGTATCTTGCCCTACGGTGCTTCCAGGAGTGTGTTAATCAGAGATCAGCGCAGCAAATGAACTCACAATGAGTCTTTAATAGAGACAGTAAAACGCAGCCGCGAGGCACGCAAAGAAAAACAGGTTTTCCTGGAAACATACATAGCAGATCTGTATCATCATTAAATGAAATATATGGAAATTAGGCACACATATGCATGTAAAATGAACTCATCAACTACTCAGAGAACCCCAGGCCCTCCTATCATTCCTTACTTAATTCTTGTAAGGGATCATTGTTATAGCAGGCATCCAAATACATTCACTAGTGTAACAGTACACTATAATAAATATTAGGAGACAAATTGAAGAAAGACTATTGAGGTATAAAGGAACAAAGAACCAGATAAAGGTCAAATTTCAAGAGTTGCTTTCTAGCCAGGGTTTACCGACTCTCCCAGAACATCCGGGAGACTCCCAAACCTCCAACAACCCCCTCCCCACCCCCCCCTAATTACGTCAATTCCCAGGGGTGGATTTACTAAGGGGCAATTTGTTAAAATTTACGTTTTTGGGCAATAACAAAATCACTGGATTTACAAATGGCAAATCGCCTTTAAATTGCTGACTTTTCAAAAAGCCGGTTTTTTAAATCGTCATGGTTATTTTGTAAAGAAAAAAAAAATACAAATTAGCAGCTTTATCATCCATCGATTATTATTACATTTGACGAGGGAAAAAAAAATCACCAAAAAAAAAAAGAAACTGGGTGTGAATGTCGATTTTGTTCAAATCAGTTCCCACTTAACCCCCTAAATATGTCATCAATTATTATCTGGCCCCAAAATATGCCTGTCATAATGTGCACCCAAAATATATAATCCGTTATTATTTCACCTTAAATATAATGTCCATTCTTTTAAAAAAAATATACGTATATAGTTGAGAAGTCTTACACCTTGCAATGCCTTGATCCATGCCATCCCATCCGTCCACTGGTATTCTTCTCCCGAGAGGCGGCACTGTGGTCCTCTTGGAAATTACTCCTTCCAAGGTAGATCCATAGCTAAGGACGCTAGCGGCTGACGTAAAAATGCTGTTTTGTATGTACTGCGCATGCACATGGCAGAGGTTACGCCACGTAACTCAGAACGTACGTACGAGGCTAGTATCAATAGCGTAATTACGTATGAAGGGGCGTGCTAACCATATGACTTTAGACCGTGCTTATGCAATCTACATACAGAAATGGTACGTAGATAGCGAAAATAAGCTACTATACATGCTTAGTAGCTCAATTCTTAAAACAACATACGTAAGACAAAAACTATGTAACTGTGAATCCGGACCTATAACTTTATTTATTTTGTTATTATTGTTTTTATTTATTCTGAGGCATTTGATGATTATCCAGCAGAGAAGGGGTTTAGGTGTCTGTGATGTCCATATGGCTAGAAATACAGACTATTTGTACATTATAAAATACAGCAGGGGATCCGCCGTATACATAGGAGGAGCGGTGTGGAGATGCTGCAGTATCTCTCTGCTCCTCTTCCTCATGCAGATCTGCTAATTCATAGACTGTGGGTTCCTAAACAAGGTATTGACATTTGTCAGTGCCTCTGGTTCATCTAAAGCTAAACACACTGGTGATAAACACAGCACTGTGAAACGTTATAGCAGGACTAACATTCATCCCTGCTCATAAACAAAATGTTTTCTATTTTATATATTGCGGCCCTACTTTTCAGGAATGGGGTAACTGGCTGCTGGCAGAGGTCCTTTGCCCAGAAGCCTGTAAGGTGGACAGGCTCTTGCCATCTGGCGATATATTTGGTAAGTGGCATCAATGAACTCCTTACACACTTTGCTCATATGCAAAACATTCCTTGCGTCACAATTCAAGAGACACCCAACAGGAATGGTCATTATTTTGTGACTGTGATTATTAAGAAAGTGTCAATGATAACGAGGTAGATCCAGAACTAAGTACGCTAGACAGAGACGTAAAGACGCGTAAGTACAAGCAGCCATCACGGCCAGCAGGAGTTACGCTTGGAAAAGTTAAAGTAGGCTTTTAAAAGTGTAATACGGCTAAACTACGTACGGTCTAGGGGAGGGCATAGTAAATACGCTACGCTAGGAAACGTAATGAAGACGTAGCTCTGGATCTGGCCCAGTGTCAGTAAAGGGAAAACGGAACGAAGGGATGTGTATCCCTCATAGAAAGGCTCCAAGTACAGTGTCAGCAACGGATCTGAAACCTCATCTAAGCAATAAAGCACAGACAAAATCCCAGTAATTAATATCAATCAATTAAATGAGCAAACACGCAGAAATGATGAAAAATGCCCAGCACAAATCATTTCTAACATGAGATTTGGCAAAACATCAGAGCCAGTTAAGCTTTAGGGCTGGGCTGCTTAAACCGCGATGCTTATCTATAGTAGTCCTGAACATACAGTATATCATTCTCCATTGTGGCAAATCACAACGTGATCTTTCTGTCGGCTGCTGTGATTATTGTGCTGGCCAGAACCACAGAGCTGTAAATGAATGAATATCACAAGTAAAGTATTTAGATCCACTGCAAATGGAAATGTACACAATCCACACAGAATCAATACTTTACCACAAACTCATCTGGCTGTGAAAAGGCTGAAGAACACACTACACAAATTAAGGATATTGAAGATCGATCGGCAGCAATCACCTAGACTGGGGAGACCTGCTGTGCCTTTAATAGATCAGAATAATGCACCAATCCCCATCTTTATATACTCAATACAGCCTTCTATCCTCTTACCGTCAGTGAATAGAGGACAGTATTCTCAGGGAATCAGAATTAAAATTGATTATTGAGACTGTGATACCAGAGTGGATGTGTGAAATATAGGGGTAGATCCAGAACTACGTCCGTCTTCCATAGACGCATATACGCAATCTACGTATAAAAAAAACGATACACAGATTACGTACAATAGCTACTACGCATGCACAGTAGCTATTGTTCATTGAATTACGTCAGTCTATGGAAGACGGACATATCTATCCTCTTACCGTCAGTGAATAGAGGACAGTATTTTCAGGGAATCAGAATTAAAATTGATTATTGAGACTGTGATCCCAGAGTGGATGTGTGAAATATACTTTGTAAACCAATCAGGTGTTAGGAATCCATTAAGAATACTCAGAACACTTCTCACACATAGGACCCGATCCAGACTTACACAAAAAATACTTATAGCAAAACGACCATATTTTGCATTAACATAAGCGCAAAACGCACTTCCAGTACTGGACCAATCTCGTGCTCCAGCGGGATGGTGGGACAAGATGGAAGTGGAGACATGTACACAAGGTGGGAAGGGGAGAGTGAGGGCATGTTTCAGCCCTTAGGCACCATCCAAACCTCTGCACCGTCCCCATTTAAGAGAGGATGGTGCAGAAATCCTAAATCCGTGGTTGGTAAGTCCCCGTGTTCAAGAGTGGTCTGCCCTTCAAAGCATGGAGAGCTGGACACAACTGGGACCCGGCTTCAGGTCAGCATTGGCCTGCGCTGGTCTGGATGCAGTGCATAGAGCCTGTTGTGACCTATACAGAGACATTCATGAAGGCTTTAATACAAGCACCTACTGTATGTATTAAGGATAGAATTACTCACAGAAGCCAATCAGACATTTGCACTCATTTTCTTGGCCGTTGCTGACAAACTGATCTGTCCACATGCTACCACCACAGCCTGTACCTATTTATAGGAAGGGGGAGGGAGAGTAATCAATGTGTCTTAAATATTGACTTATGTCAGCTGCACAATTTAACTAGCCGAGGGTGACCATGAAAACCGTAATATTCCACATAACTGTAATGGATGGATACATGCAGTGTTAATGGGCCTGATCCAGACCTACGCTTGAGAGCGGAGCGTATTATCGCTCCAGCGTAAAAACTTTCACTCCCACGACACTCCCCTTACCTTTCCCTTCGTACGCCAGCTGAACCCTACCTTAACTCTTCCGGGCGTCGGTACGAATTTTCGTAGCGATGCGCTGATCGTACCGGACTAAGCACGCCAGTACTGTACAATTTAAATGGCTCCCCCCGCCTACATTCCCTAACTCCAGCGTCCGTACTAACTTCGTACTATAAACACGCCCCGTCATCGGAAAAAACGCATAGAATACGGACGCCTGAATCGCCACTACGAAAAGGTCTTTGGAACGACCGGAAGTTGCCACTCTGCACATGCGCAGTGCGTTTTTTCTGCCGAATTTACGCTTACGACCAGCGTACGATCGCTTGCGAGCGTAGGTCTGGATCAGGCCCAATGTATTTACTGTTCTACATGTAATATGCACACTTACATTCTGGTATCTAAAACCAGCCAGTGATAAAAATCAACACAGCGCTTATGCTATCACTTGTCACAAATCCTGCGCTGCTCTGACACAGTCTATTTGAAGAATAATGGGGCTCACCTTCTGAAGACGCAACTAAAAAATCTGATCAAATAATAATACAGCACAAACAGTTGGAAGCGGAATACTAAGAATAACTCACAAAACAAAGCGACGTTGCAAGTGATTTTGTGTTTAAACACCTGCTGGGACTGTTTGCTAGACAGCAATGTGCCGCACTGCAGGATGGGATGCTTCATGTAAGCGAACACACGGCTTATTTCATGTCATACAAACAATATAGACACAAACACAATGTCAATAGAGATAAATAAAAAAAAAGACAAACCCGAGGTCCAACTTAGCCTGAGTTTTGTATAAGTCAGCGCTTCTCAATCTCTTTTTCTTTGTACCAGATATTCTCTATGGAATCAGGTAATTTAACACTTGCGTATCATGTATATACATAACCAATACACGCACACATATCAATTTATTTAATACATATCAATACAGATTTTGGGGTATATTTTGGGTGAGTGTGGGTCTCCTTTGTGAATGGCCCTATTTCGAAAGGGGCGTTCGCTCACAGCCAGTCCTGAACTGGCTAGGATATCGATTGCTTATGCCTCGATGAGGCATAGTAATTGATCCCCGGAGCATCGAACACTGTGCTCCAAAAGGTAAGTAAGTATTCTATCCCCAACCCACTCCCTAACCCTGAGTCTCCCCCCCCCCCCCCCCCCCCCCCCCCCCACCCCCCAATTTACCACTCCC
>WWET01000018.1:1333660-1345921 GCA_011038615.1 Limnodynastes dumerilii
CATGAACATGCGAGGTGAAGCTATGCACTGCCTGCTGATATCATCCATCTGCGCTTAATCTGCAAATGGGAAAAGACCAAACGCTGCTTCCACTGCTTCAAAATATTGACACACTTTCATTTACACGTCTGAAAGAGTAAGAGAATCCAGCAGCTCAAATAATCCTTTGCACAAGTGCTTGGTCTTATGTATTAACTCATGGATTTGTGTTCCAAAATAATTGCGTTTGATGGGCAGGAGTTTGCACTAACGGATACATTTTGGGGTTAAGGAATGCACAAGGCAAAAGGTGTACACAATGGTACCTCCGGATTCCTATGCAGAAAAGGCAAATAGACTACAGGCACAAAGAAGCCAAACACAATGCAGTTCGTACATGTATACTGTGAATGGGAATGCTTTGTGTAAGCACTTTAGTCACAATGTAAATGCATTAAAACGACATCCTAGATGATTTTAGACAAAAATAAATATATATTTTTTTATTAATAACTATAAATAACTATAAAAAAAATTTTATACTTAAACAATGCCCAGAAGTGATTCCATAACATTTATATTGCGTTTGAAGTGTGAAATTCTAACGTAATGGTTCAAAGTAGGTGGTAATGGACGGGTGTGGGTCGGCGGCGAGAACAGCCCTTTTCCTAAAGCCAATTTCGAGTTGGCTCAGTATCGGTTGTTATTGTCTCACTGAGGAAAAGCAATGGAAGATACAGAATCTGCGGCGGCAAGAGACGAGTATTAATCCTATCCCAAACCTTATCGTAACGCTTACCCTAACCCTCCCTTCCCTGCAGCCTGACCCTATGACTCCCTTCTCCACAGCCTGACCCTAAGACCACACATAGACTACTACTCCCCACAGACTCCTCTATAATACACACCTGAGCAGGTTTACGGTGGCAGTTTCCGAAGGAATGAATGGGTAAGTATGCCGAAAACTACATTTGGAATACTTACACGTCCATAGTACTATTTTTGAAATTGAGACAGAAAAAAATTAGCTTTCGGTTGTCTCCATTTCAGAAACAGCATTTTCGAGACTGCATCCCGTAACTAGGACCAGATTTACTAAGCTGCAGGTTTGGAAAAGTGAAGATGTTGCCTATAGCAACCAATCAGATTCTAGCTCTCACTTTCTTTTTACATACTAGAGAATGTCAGCTAAAATCTGATCGGTCGCTATGGGCAACATCTCCACTTTTCCAAACCCGCAGCTTAGTAAATCTGGCCCTTAGACATGATTTATGGCTGAGGCAAATGTTTTGATGTAAACTGTGCTCATTACAGGCTGCGTTTGGGTCTGGATCAGGTGCAAGATCACACCCTTACTACACTGACTACATGCTTCCACCACTTCCCTCCAAAGACACGCGCTTGCTTCAGAATGGTTGCAGCACAAGTCACATTTGAGAATAACAGTGGTTCAGTAAGTAGCACTTGTGTCTCACAGTGCTGAGGTAATGAATTCAATTCCCAGACTAGGCTGTATCTGTGTGGAGTTTATATTTTCTCCCCGCGTCTGCGTGGGTTTCTTCCGGGTGCTCCAGTTTCCTCCCACACGCCAAAAACATGCTGGTCCCATTTAGAACTTGATAGAGCCGGCAGCTGAATGGAGGCTGTATTGTACTGAAAACCTCTGCAAATAGAAAATTGCTATTGGGAACTGTTCCCATATGGTTAGGACTTAAGGGGTAGTTTAGGGTTAGACTGCGAAAAACAGAGGGCCAGGGTTAAGGGTAGGGTTAGGTAAAAACACTTACCTGTCGCCCGCTGTTACCATCACCGCTGCTTTCTCACATTGCCGTCAGTCCACATTCAGCTGCAGTACGATGGTCCTTCAGATGAAAGACCATAGTACCGACAAACCCCATCCACATAAGATTATCAAAGCAGTGGAGTTGGAGAACTTTAAAGATCAAAGTCACTAAGGCAGCAATGATCAGGGCAAGGATTTATATAATTGAACTTATAAAGAAATAGCAAGTGTCTGCAATATTTCGCATGGATGGCTGCGCTTTTACAACACATTTACCAGTCGAGCAATGACAACCTCTCTTATTCTTCTTCCTGCGCCTCGGAACCTTCAGAGCAAATAGAAGTAAAAATATCGACTTGCAAAGCATCTTACAATGAGGTCCTCTAACACTGGACCCAGGAGAAAAGGTGGCCCCCGCAGAATTGATCTTACTCATCCCCAAATGATACGGATGTGGTCTGGTACGTATTTGTTATACAAGTGCTTTCTGGCTGGTGATATTGCGCAATTTGGTCCCCTTCTGTTTCTTCACGTATACTTTGGGAGCGAGTTCTTTGTTTGAAGGCTGTCATTGGATCTACACAGAGTAATTGAGATAGGTAATTCTTTTGTTGGCTAATTGGTCTGTATGGCTCTTTTGATTTTGTTCACAGAGGTGGAGAGAGGCAGAAGTCTGAACTATGTGGTGACCCAAATTTGGATTTCTTCCTTACTACATTGATTTATGTTATTTTATTTCTAGTGCCTGCAGACTTCAAACAACTTCTAAAAAAGGAAGCCTGGATAGTAAAGGCATCAAAATGATGGTTTTTTTTATTTTAATTTAATGATCCATATTAATCAGACAGATTCTAAACAGATTATTAGTCGGCATAGAGATTACAGGGCCTCACACTTTGCTATACTGAGCCAATACAAGCGAGACACAATTTTTGCTCAATTACATACGAGAGGCATCTCAGATTACCATCAAGATATTATTTTCAGGAGGAGGCCATTATGTTTATCAGATTAAATCTCTGAATTCTCCCTGTAGAAGAAGAACTGTGACAGTGAAAGCACTTATGCCACGTTTATCATTCTGTCTATGCTTAGAATAGGAAACCTAACTATCTGATGAGGCAGATTCACAGCCCCAGATGACCACGTCATATAAAGTGCTCCGACCATCCATCAAATGACAAAAGCAGGCCTGCAGTGTTGCACAGAATGTGACTTTCTACAAGGAGCTTGGATGATGGATACAGTGAAATCTGTTTGGGTTATTTTAGAAAACGATACGCTCCACAGAGCAGATTATTTCCATCATATGTAACACCCTCTGTACAGTACAGCTAGCTGGCTTCTCCTGGTACTGCAATGGTGCCCAATGCGATGCATTACAGTCCTATCAGTGTTTGCTGTGGAATACGCCTGCCTAGCAACGGATGGCTTATTGCTCATTCCCCACTGACTGTCATTATTTATTTACCTTATTTAAGCCTCTTAAAGACACGCTACACATATTCCAAGGCAAATCTATTTTTTTTTTGTACTATAAAAGTGGAGATTTACTTTTAAGTTTAAAAAAAACTGCATTAGAAAAACATATATAATATTTATATAATCCTGATGAAGTCAACAGATCACAATTGAGAGATTTTGTCCTTAAGACAGTGAACACCTCTAGACCAGTGTTTCTCAGCGTCAGTCCTCAGGCACCCCCAACAGTCCATGTTTTGCAGGTCTCCCTACAGAATAAGTGATATAATGACTACCATCTGTGGAGCTTTTAAAATATCAGTCAGTAATGACTACATCTGGGTAAGGAGATCTGGAAAACATGCACTGTTAGGGGTGCCTGAGGACGGGTGTGGGTCACTGCTGCGAACTGGCTGGGAAATCGACTGCTTCTGCCTTGCTGAGGAGAAGCAATCAATCAACAGAAGACACTGATGCGAATGGGGAGTATGAATTTAACCCCAACCTTTACCCTAACCCTCCTATCCCCTCAGCCTAACCCTAAGACTCCCATTTTTGCAGCATAACCGTAAGATTCTCCTATCCGCAGCCTGACCCTAACCCTCCCTTTACTCCAGCCGGACCCTAAAACTCCCCAAAGAGTGTTGCTCCCCTCTCTGGTTGGTGCGGTAGTGTGCAACGGGTCTGCGGCAGCGTTTCCATAGAATGAATGGGTAATTATGTCGATTGGCATACTAGTCCATTCATTAGAAAAGCAGCTTTCAGCTGCCTCTACTTCTAACAAAGCAATTTCACGACATCGACTCACACCACTTGAGGTCCGACGCTGAGAAACACTGCTCTAGACAGGGTGTGACGTAAGCTATTTGCATGCAGTGGGTTTTAGTGTATTCCTTATTAAGTGTGTTTTTATTTTAATATATACAGTTATTGCACATATGTATTGTTGTTTGTATTTTTTAAACTTAACCAATACAGAAATTAAAATGGTTGGGATTGGAGCAGGGACAGTATTGTTATTATTATTAATAATAATGTTTATTTATAAGGCGCCACAGGGTATCCGTAGCGCCATACAAAGGCAAACGTTACAACGCAATTAACAAACATGGTACAAGTTCAAATAAATAAGGAATACAATACAAGTACAATGCAAAAATAAAATATAGTAAAAAATAAATTGCAGAACAATATGTATGGAAAATAAAGACGCAGGATGTGTGTAGGAGCATATAGGATCCTAGGGCCTTTCAATCCGTACCATAACTCTTATCCCATAACATTTCTTAAAAAATTCTATTTCTGTTCCAATTTTTAGCACTGCGTCTTTCTATAAGCATGCATTTGGGCATATGCCACCTTGCATTCAAAGGACGGAAGAAGTACATTTGTTGAGAGCAGGGGTCGTGCGATATTGTGATGTACGCAAGTGGGACACTACTATGTGCAAAGAATTGAACCTCTCTGGCCTGGTGACAGGTATATAGGCACACAGCTTATCATCGCACACTAATTGTGATGCCTTTGTGAACCAATACATATAAACAAAAAAAAAATGGGCAGAACACTATATCAGACCTTAAATGCTTAATTAACAGCATTTAAGTAACCACTCTGGGGGTTTGGCAGTTTAATATTTACTATAGATTTGTGTTCTGCTGATGTGCTATATGCTACAACTTTCAACCACTCATTTTATCTTGTATATTCCTAGAACAGGTCCGTAATCATTATTTTGTGCATTGGATATTGCTAAAATATGTGTAGATAGTATGTAATCTTGTTGCCCTCAATACATCACCAGTGACGACCCCTAGCCAATAAAATGAATTTATATCTTGGTGACCACCTTCTATTGCAATGTCAGCCGGCGTAATTCATCCTGCTTCAATACACGACTATTTCAGCCCACAGGATACCAGTGATGGACTGAGCTTTGCTTCATAAATCAATAGAGTTGTAAGTCTAATTACCAGGAGAAGGAATCACCAAATCTCATTCACTAAAGATGTCATTTATATACAGATGAAAAAAGACAGTGCTCAGTGTAAAGGGAATCTTAAGTTTCAATTTAATCCCACTTTGTAACTCTTAATAATGAGCATTTCTATAGCCTGCTATGAAATATTAATAGCATATTTTATTAATGAAAATGAATCAATGCGAATTGGAAGACTGACACAAGAAGGGATTTTCCAGCTCTGATGGGTTGTAAGTTTCATGATATACATTATAAGAGCAGTGACACATTTCATGGTGACAATGTGGCTGTAAACACTGCAGAGGATTTGCTGTGAATTTGTTATTTCAGGCAAATTGCAACATTAGTTTCTGCATTTATAATGTATGATGTATTACGTTGGGTTATTAAATAGTTATAGAGATTTCCAAACACTGAGAAAACTATTATTACTCTTTACCATATTATTCCAGAGACCATATGGCAAAGAATCTGAGATACTTGAGCAACAGATGCATGGGGATCCAGAGTATCAGGGACGCAATATCAATGCATCCCTGCAATCACACTGAAGACGCCTCTCTGTGCCTGCATAGCCAGCGTCTTAATCCTGCAAGCAGATCATTCTGCATCAGTGCACAGAGAGAGGACACGCCCACCAAGTCCCTCTGTCAGATGACGCAGGAAGTGTCATTCCTCGTAAGTCTGTATGGGTTGCAGTGTGTGCTGACAGGGTATCATGTGAGAATGCACAGCACGGAGAACCGCACTTAATCTGCTCCGAACGCACAGAATAAAGGTGAAAATGATATCTCTGGATGCAGCCCAGCATTATAAGCACTGTTGTACTGGGATTGGTTAATACATGGATTGGCATATCTCATGCATCTGGTCATGGAATGAGTCAGGGCCAGATATTACACCGTTTGGCCATGGACAGTGGCTAGCCGTTCCTGTGGTGCGTCTGCACTATAGGTGACGCACATCGCGGCTGCACCGCTTCCAGAGTAAATCAACTATTTTTTTTGTTTCAGAACTGTCAGTAAATAAAAACACTACAATTTTTTATTTGCATTTCCGGCAGACGTGAAAGCAATGACACGTCTGACAGCGGGTAGCGTAGAGCTCACAGTATAGGTGAATCTCCCTTAATGCAAACTTAAGATGCCTAATTCAAGAGACAGGCCCTGCGTGTCACAACTCAAGTGTGGTCTAGACCAGCGGTTCTCAACCTTATGACCCACTATGCAGTCATGTCAAGTACCAGTTACCCACTATGGAATCATGTCAAGTACCAGTTACCCACTATGCAGTCATGTCAAGTACCAGTTAACCACTATGCAGTCATGTCAAGTACCACTTTCCCACTATGGAATCATATCAAGTACCACTTTCCCACTATGCAGTCATGTCAAGTACCACTTTGTATATCCTGTAGACACATTCACATGTCCTATACATACATTTTCATGGGTTTTGTTGTATTTGTTTACATATTTTTTGTAATGATTTTAAGGTGTATTTTGTATATATGCCATTTAGCCCCCAAGAAATCAGGATATTTTATAAATTATGTCCTGGCCATTTGTTATCGTACCTCCTTACAACCGTGACCAGTTTCCCGGAGTACCACCTGACAATGGTCCAAGTACCACCAGTGGTACCAGTGTTCTAGGTTCAAGTTATAATGTGAACACAAAAATCGTTTGTATCAATACAGTTCTTTTTAATGTGAATAAAAGGTTGCGATTCGTTTAGAACAGCCCTAGGTAAGGTGACTTTTTCTATTTAACCTTCATAAGTATTTTTTTTAAAAACTAATGCAAAATGTTTCCACAGGGGTAATTTCTTTATGTTTTCTTCCTGCAGGCATATGAAAGCATATATTTATTTATGAACTTTAGTAAGTCAAAGTAATAACATTAACATCCAACTACTGAAATAAATAGTCACCTCATTGTGTACTTAAGACACAAACAGAGCACCAACAACCAGTATGTAAACAGTGACCTGGAAGAGGTACAATTGCAGGAATCCCCATACATGGTGCGCATCTAGGCCTTTTTAGTTAGCGTGCGCTGTTCTTGCAAAGTCCCTGACTCACAACCAATCTCTATGGAGGAGGCTGCAGATTTGTTATAGTTTAACTACAATTACGCTGCTTAATTGAGAGACATAAATACATGTCTAATACATGTTCTTTGAGAAATTGCTAAATTATAATGCTTGTTAAAACTGTTATAGAACATGCAAAGCAGTAACCATTAGACAGCAGGTTCCAAGAAAAAAATATACTTCAGAATTTAAATAGTTTTCAAAAGCGGGTCATACTGTATCGTTACCCAGGCTTATAAAACAATATCACCCTGTTGGGTGGTATAGTGAAGAAAAAGATAACCTGTATTTTATACAACTGAGGAGGAAAAAAAATCTGTTATGGGATATTTTGGGAATAATACACATTTCAGCCCTTTATTGCTCGTATGTTTTATAGCTAACATAAAGTCTATTATTGATTCAATTCAGGCACATCGAGTATACACCATACACACATATACACAACATACATACTATATACTTGATGGGCTGGATCCAGACTTAAAAAGGAGCTTGAAATTAAGGGCCTGATTCAGACTTGATAAAGTTCTTAAAATAAGAACTTAAAGTCACTCCTGGGCTAAACCATGTTGATTGCAGGGGAGTCATATTTCATCTGTTGCAAACAGTACTAGTGTTGAGAGGTGATATTTCCCAGCCCAAGTCTAAATAACTGTGATACTAAAGCTGGTCAGTATCTGTTTTCAGTAAGCAATTCAAAGATGTATTCCTGCATGCAAAGAATACAATTAACTTGACTCCCCCCCGAAAACAGCATGGTTTAGCCCAGGAGTGACATTAAGTTCTTATTTTAAGTACTTTCTTAAATCTGAATCAGGCCCTAAGATAGGAAATTTACCCCTGGGATAAACCACGTTGATTGCATTGGAGTCATATATCATCTGTGATGTTTCCTATCCCAAGTCTAAATAACAGTGTAATAGTAAAGCTGGTCAGTATCTGTGTGCAGACATTTGTTATCACTAAAAATAAAGATTGTGGGAGTTTAAACTTTAGTAAAACTTAGACGCCATATACACATATACACACACACACACACACACATTACATACATAAAAAAGAAAAACTTACCTCCCAAAATCTTCTCTTCCATTCTGATTCTCCTCCGCGGCGTGCACTGGGGCTGCTGATGACGCGGCGGGAGAAACCATTCCAGTTTATTCACGGCCACTGATCACTCAGCCGCTGAAACTACAGGGACAGTCAGCATCACGCTCCTGTCCCAGTAGTTTTGGCAGGCAAGCAAGTTAGAAAGCAGCAGCGGGGTGACCTGACCAGCGGATACCAGCAGTTGTACATATATGTAAATCCGGTCACCAGGACCCAAATTCTAGTCTCCATGGTGACCTGGCGACCAGTGTATTTGTTGAGTCCTGTCATTACCAATGGTCTGGAACCGTGTAATTGCACAGCTGTGTACCCAGCTTAAAACAGGTAACATAATTGCCTTGCGTTCTGCAATATGTTTATTGAGAGGGTGAATGCCACAGACCATACATACCTTTTAATGACATCAGAAAGATGAAAACTCCACAGACCATCTACAAAACAGACAACTGACAAAAACAAACAAGGGAGCTCAAGACACAGTAATACCTGAGCACCATCAAGCACACAATAGCATAATAAACATAATGCTGTCTCCTGGCTCAGTGGCTGAACTTCCTGATGATTACAATGGCAATGTCTTCAGCATTCTCGGAATCAGAGCACTTCAGTCAGGCATCCAGCATCATATGGCTCTGATACAATAAGCTGTTGTTGAGAATCTGAGTGCATCACCACTTCAAGCACTGCATAAAACCTTCAAGACCTCCCAACTAACAGCAAGAATTTTCTTCACAAACAATTTATGCTGCTGCAAAACACCTGAATCCAAATGGTCACAGAACAAATATTACTGCATATCACAGATTCTGCCAAATGATACTGGCATTAGCATGGGAAGGGTCTTATTGTGGAGTAGATGGTGAAAAGAAAGCATTGGAAAATGACTGTTTAAAATGTACCTGATAATCATAGTTGCCACCGAAATTCAGGCAGTTCTCCCGGTGTCCCGAGAGAGCCGGAAAATCTCCCGCAAGGGACTTGAGGGGCCTCAAGTTCTGCCCCTCTGCCTAGCAACACTAGTTTACTAGTGTTGCTAGGGACAGGGAGGGACATGATGACGCAAAGTGTGTCATCTAGCCCCACTCCCACGAAACCCAGAAAGAGGTAATTGATAGTCAAGGGGTGGGGCTTCATGACGTGATTTGCATAATTTGCGTCATTAAGCCCCGCCCCTGCATGCATCTATGGCATCTTTTAAAAGTCGGCAACCTTGCTGATAATGCAGTGTGAAGAAATGGAGAAGAGTTTCTTAACTTTGTAACAAAATACAATGAAGTAGATTTGTAATTCTTTTGTGGCAAACCGTTATTTTATTAAACGATCACATCCAGTAATTTTGGTCTGGAGCCAGACATCCACAAAAGGCCATTTTCTGGTCGTTAGCAGGGAGGAAGTATTTAAACTTTACAGTAAGGGCTAGTTAAGGATCCTCCGCTGCATCCGTTCTTCAGAGCCATCACCATTCTACATGGGGAATGTACACAAGTCTTAGGGTGAGAGCAGGCAGGCGAGGTGCTTCCACTAGGCAGGTTTAGGAGACCTGGGGATGGGGGGGGGCTAGCACAAAGGTACACCGGGGGCCACTGCGGAACACACAAGCCTCGGCTTTGCTAATAACCTGGGGCTGGATCCAGACTTAAGAAGGAGCTTGAAATTAAGGACCGGATTCACAGATCCGTGTTTACTAAGTACACATTTTTACGCACGTATGTAGGAAGGCAACACCCATGACACATCCCTTATCTCTATATGGGTACTTACGTGCGTATGTTACTTATGTACGTGCGTACCTTACTAACCTTGCCCTCAAAAGCCCATTTAAGTGCTTTCCCCACCCACTCTCTCATAACGTCATACGTACGAAAGACAACCACACCCCTCCATACATATGTACCTTACTGCGATTCACAAGTCCGTGTCTAAAGGACTTACATGCGTAAATACTAAGTAACTTGTGTGGAAAAAGTTACCACGCATGTGCAGTTAATCCGCTCCTAAAAATACGCACCCTAAGAGAGGAAGGTTGCACATGGGCAAAACCATGTTGATTTCAGGAGGAGTAAAGGTAATTGTATTCTTTGCATGCAGGGATATATCTTTGAATTGCTTACTGCACACAGATACTGACCAGCTTTACTATCACACTGTTATTTAGACTTGGGATAGGAAACATCACCTCTCAACTCTAATACTGTTTACAACAAATGAAATATGACTCCCCTGCAATCAACATGGTTTAGCCCAGGAGTAACTTTCCTCTCTTATTTACAAGCTCCTTCTTAAGTCTGGATCCAGCCCCTGAAGCGGCGCTTGCTTTACCTGCTCAGCTGTCACTACTGCAGGGGATCCCCAGAGCTGCAGCTCCTGCTTAGAACTGTACTTTGCAGGAGCCACAGCTAAGTTCATCCACTGTGTTCAAAACAGAACAAGTAAGCAATGCTAAGGGTGCTGACGGGCTGTAGCTTTGACTAGGGTGCCCATAGACCTAGCACCAGCCCTGGGGTCAGTGATTGTAAGTTATAACATGTAACACATCCCTCAATGGCTCCCAGCCGACAACGCGCTTGGTGTGCATTGAAATAGAAGAGAAGGACTGAAAGTCAGGGTATTCGCCCAGACATAAAAAATTATACAAGTCACTAAATAAACAATTCATTAAACTTGAGTTATTGATCTGAAACTCAGATTAAAAATGGCGCTTAAGGTTGTGTAAATTTTATATATATATATAATATTTTTGTGTGTGTGTCTTGTGTGTGTCTTTTGTGTGTCTTGTGTCTAAATCAAAGGTGTTACATGTTCCACAGTAACACAGCCTATGTCATGACAACTGCCTTCCAACTACAGACTTCAAACATACTGATAAAGACTCCTCCGAGCAATGCCTCCAGCACCTTTCATCATGATAAAATATTTCATGTCCTTATTGTAGCAGGTCATAATTCAATAAGTAAATATTACCAAGAAAAGAAGTATTACATATATACATTTTAACTATTTAAAAAGGGACTCAATTTTAGAGCTTCATATTTTTTGAAAATGTGAAAACTGGAATAAATTGATCTAATAATACATGATAGCATACACAATGCAATCAGATCAGACCTTCCACTTACTGCAGATGGGAGTCTGGGACAGTGAAATGCAAGAATAGAGACACTGGCCTCCATAGCAGATAACATCAGGCAGTATGGTATTAGACCTCTCTGTATGTGGTAAGGGCAAACAGCAGAGAATTCGTATCAATGAATCGTGATACCGTTGAATGGATATCTTTTTTCCTGTTTTTAATGAAGTACATACACCAGGTGGTGCATTTATAATCTATATACATACTGTTAAGCTCAGTGCATTTTCAATTTGAACAGGATTACTGCAGAAAAACTGATGTAAGAATAGGTGTCAGGATGGTATTGTGATAATATCAGCCCATTCAGGATGAAGACAGATCATACATGAGCTATAGAAAAGGGAACAGGTCACCGTCTTGGACACACAATCGCTCAGCACCAGGAAATCGCCCAAATCCCAAGAAATCCTTTTCCATCTACTGAATATTATAATTTGCCGCAGAGGTCAGTGGCAATCAGTCTTTCTATTTAAGGATAGCAAAATTGAAGGCATTTAAATATGTTTTAATAAAAGCAGAACTCTCTATTAGTAAAATGGTCAGACTAGATCAGCGTTGCAATCTTAACCGTTTTAGTCATTCAAGGACTCATTTAGATTTAGACTCAAAGATCAAAGGAACCAAGGGAACAAAACTGCTTACGGATACGCCAGGATATGTATATATATATATATATATATATATATATATATATATATATACAACAAAAACACTCACACA
>WWET01000018.1:1348121-1359035 GCA_011038615.1 Limnodynastes dumerilii
GGAATGCACATGATACTTAGCTACTGCCATGCCATTTTTATGTACTCCTTAACAGCCAGGCATGTAGGACAACCTACTAAAATCTGCAGCTCTTTCTTGTACCTTGGTATGACCTTGATAATATGACATCATCATATACATATCCAGGGTGACAGCATTCAAATCACTGCACTGGAATCTGAAGACATGGACTGGATCCTGGGGGTGTGAAAACACAGACCACCTCCAGAGGGCATGATAACACACTGCCTTCAGGGAATGTGATATCAAACACTGCCTCCAGGGGGTGTATCTACATAGATTGCCTTCAGCAAGGGAGATAGGAATGAAGGAGAGTGCTTTAAACAACTATCACTCAAGTTTTGTCAAATTTAAGCCAACAGACTACAGTGTTTTATGGATAATTCCCTTAGCGTGCATGAACCTCTCACACAGAAATAAATGCATCAAAGTTTCTGTTTATGTAAATAAACCCAGCAATGGCCGTTGTGATTTCAGTGCCCGCGTCTTGCACCCATGAGAATCCGTCCATATCTGAGGGAGACATGATTTGTGAGCCGACAGGTTTTTCAAGACCACAGTATTTTATCCACAATACAGCGGGGATTACAGTTTTACAAATGATGATATACATCTCGAGGCAGCTTGTCATGCCTCAAAAAGACAAAGCACCTCTGCAGCAAAATGAATGTCAGCCTGTACAGCCCAGGAAACATTGGAAGACGCACCAAACATGTGGCAACGAGACTGAGCCAAAATACGTAGCAAACAAGCGCCCATGTTCAGTCATTTCACATTAAGTAAAATGCCTCACCATGTTCCCTTAACTTACACCGTGCTCCTCTGTCAGGTAATTGTCAGCCGCTTCCGCTTCCGGTAGAGGGACAACATTTGCACTTTCCAGTATAAGTGGAATACTCCTGTTATTAGTGACAAAGGCCAGATCCAGACCTAAGTTCTGTCGTACGATCGCGTAGCGTATTTACACGATCATAAGTACTATGCACTCCCCTCGGTCGTACGTAATTTATTTTATTTACGAGTACCAAACCCTACCTTAACTTTTCCAAGCGTAAGTACACTCGTTCCTAATGCATTGAGGTACGAAACGGCCTAACCCAGCCCATATTGTGCAATTTAAACTCCTCCCTCTACCTACTAAGCGTATTTCTGGGTGTCGTATGGATAACCCGCCCCTTTTTTGCTATTTACACTGAAGGTACGTACGATCAGAGTTACGTTGCTTCACATCTGGCGCGTGCATGCGCAGTACATACAAAAAGGCGATGTTAAGACAGCGGCTTTCATACTGAGGTCTGGATCTGGCCCCTTGTGATTCTGCTAATGGTTTTACCAGCACCCCCTCTCGGCTTTTATTCCACCCTTTACGAGTATTCCATAGGGACCCTTACCACAGGTATCATTTCTTTTTATTGTGTTTCACAATATTTGGCCATTGTTGCTGTATTGTGGCTAACGC
Organism: Limnodynastes dumerilii; assembly: GCA_011038615.1. Taxonomy (NCBI): domain Eukaryota; kingdom Metazoa; phylum Chordata; class Amphibia; order Anura; family Limnodynastidae; genus Limnodynastes; species Limnodynastes dumerilii. The sequence continues at coordinate 1,349,602 of WWET01000018.1, forward strand.
AAGATCCAGTGACTGCTCGGCAATATGGAACCAGGTGGAAGAACACTTTACATGAAATTAAGAAGAAGCCTCGAGTCTCATTTAACGGTCTACTCATGAACACTCAACCTAGCGGTTCAAATGGGAGTTTAGAAGGAACAGCATTGAAGTTTAGATGTTCATATAGTTAAGTAGAGTTAAACTTATTATGAAAGCAAAATTCGATGACCCGACAATAGAGATCAAAAGTCTTGGTCTCCTCCACACGATTCTCAAATGACCAGAGTGTGATCCTCTTCTGCAAAATGCATCCCCTTCAGCCCTTTGTATATCTGGCCAGTCACCATTTCTGCCCCTTGTGTGTCCAGTTTATATTTCTGCCCCTTCTATATCTACATCATCTCTCTGTAATCATCTATTCTCAGCTTTATTAACTGTGTTGTTTTCTTCTCCCTCTTGTTCTGCAGCGTTCTCATCTAACCCAACTGCGTCTTTTTCATTAACAGATTCCATGAATCGCTCTGCGTATGTTAGGTCAGCATCACTCAACTAAACAGATTTGGTCCTACAGGGCTTCCGTAACAGCTGTATAACCAGTACGGTTTATGTAAAAGAAGCTGGTGGGATCTATTACCCGATGCAGCCAGCGTCTGTGTTAGCCTGCTGGGCAACCCCTTTAAGTTGCCTTGGGGGGGTCCTGTGCCATTGCACAGCTCACCCACCCCTAGAAACGAACCTGCCCCTAACAGATCCTCTTCTGTGAAATGCATTTTGATAGCAGCACATATTAGAGACACCCAGAGAGCTGAGGACTTTGGGAAATGTATAACCATCAGTTGTGCAGATGGAGGACTACTGATTTAAGGAACAGATTCCATCATGGGGGCGTGTTGGGCTCACAAGTGGGAGAGATTTTGTATTTCACTATACAGTTTAGGTGGGTATTCATAAGGTCAACTAATGCAGACTTCCAAACCGTCAGCATTTAAGTTTTGGTTGAAGGTTTGGTTCTTGGATAGTTAGGTGGACACATTCTAGGTTTCTGCGTAAGTGTGTGTGCGAGGGATGGGAGTGGACACATTCGCAGAGACACACTGATAAAGCGGCGAGCTCACACCGCATTCAGAGCAATCAGATCGGCTTCCAACTGACCAATATGCTCAGAAACAGCACATTAACGAACGCTGGAGCAGAGGAACTCTCTAGAGAACTTTAAACAAACCTGGGCAACATTAAGCAGTAAGAGCAAGCTCTCATATCATTCACAAGTAAAAATGCTGAGCAGCGTTCTCCTCATTGCGGAGAGTGTGGAGCGTGAAATTACACTTCATGAAATGAAAAACAATATGAGATGAATGGTTTTCCCTCACCTGCCGAGAAAATATTGCAAGTTGTAGACAATTCCAAATACAAAAGGGATAGTTACACCCCATACCACCATCTATGCTAAAAGCAGGGAGCATCGTTTACATGCTTTCCCTATATACCCATCATCAGTCATCATGACCTGTCTGTCACCATGACCTCAATAAAGAGAGAAGCCGGAGGAGCTTACAGTCACTGATGCGTGTGCTTCTGTCAGAGGAGTGTAGGGCGCATCGTTATTGGTTTTATAATGCTAAAGATCAAGATGAAGCGGGATGCAATCTGGAAGTCTTACGCCGATCGGCTGTTATGTTAACCAGATCCAGCATTTTATTGGAAAGGACCGGACTAGTAGATGAAACTGAACCAATACTATGGTCATTCAGTCAATTATTAGCATAGAATATTATAAAGAAGTTATCGAGAAACTTTCTAAGTAGGTATCTCATAACTATCTCCCAAATTCTAATCCCATTTTTAAAAGCTCCCTAGTTAGAAAAGAAAAATGACTTTTCGGCAGAGATATAAGTGGTCTGCAAGACGGAAACGGGGAAAGTCGGGCACACAGCGCATGAACGTTCACAAGATGCGATATATATTTAAACAACATTACTCACAATCCAACATCATGTCAAACCAATTTAAAGCCCTGACCTGCATAATGATGCCCCTGTACACACTGCTCTCCAGCAGTATTCCCATTAACCTTTGCTGCAACGCTATGCTCATCCACAAGGTGGCCCTATGCAGAAATATGAGTGGGAATCTTTGTGTTGCAGAATGTGTGTTAGTACATGCTCACATTTTTTCCACACATCAAGACATTGCTGATCGCAAAAATTAGAGGAATCAAATCACATGATGCAACGCAGTTTCTGACATTTCTGCAGCATCGTGGCACACGCTGGTAAGATGTCTGAACTATATGACTATTTTAGTGTGATCTGCACAATAATCGTCTGATAACCCTCAAGTGTACTTCGCTTAAGTTCCCGTAGCCCTCAGGCACAAAAAAAACGTGTGTGTGTGTGTGTGCGTGTGCACAAAGGCCAGGAATTAGAGGCAGAAACATTGAGAAGACAGTCGGGACTATACACATACTTCACACCTGGAATGACAATGTGACATGGATTGGTAAAATTAAGACTTTTTAAATCAAACAATGCAATGTCCTTTGACAGGATAAGACAGGATGGTCGGAGCATACACATTAATGAATTATTGTTGAGAACACTCGGTTATCATGTGATCTGCACAATAATCATGTGACTTTCATATAGCGTGTGCACATCTGCACTCCTATCAGCATGTCATGTGACAGAACAGGGAGCAGAAGGAGCACAGATAGATCCTGAATTAATAGAGTTCTGCTCTCTTAGCTAAGCCCCTTATGTACAATTTAAATACCCCCCCCCCCCCCCCCCCCCACCCCCACACCCCCACACCTCNNNCCCGACACACACACCACCCATTATATGGATATGCATTAAGCATCGGATCTGTGCACTGGAAGCCCTTTGTGTGTGTACATAAATATTACAGGAAACAGCCACTACTACAAAATCAGGATCCAGTCTCGTTACAGAGCCTCTCTGCTTTACAGAATGGGCCATGTGACTGTGGCTACCATGGCAGACCAGCATAATAAATCATCAATAGCTGCCTGAAGATTAAGTAAAAAGGCAAGGAAACATGATCTACAACCACCTCTGTTTTATAGTATTCCCCACTGACCAAAAAAAAATCCACTTTCAAGCTTGAGCAGAATCAGAACAAAGGTGAAAAAAAGACATGGGTAGAGGATCACCTATCATGCACCTCTCTCAAGTATTGTTCAGTGTGCAGCTAAAATTTAGACGACTATCCTCTAGTTCTGTTTGTACAAAGACACACAATGCACAGACAGGTTTATTCATATTCAGGGACAGATTCAGTGATATTTGTATGAAGAAGCATATATTTACAGAATGTACCCACTTGCTGATGTGTTGTGGGATGTAACTATTGTTACAGCAGTGCTGAAGAGTTTAATTCAGACCATCGTCATCGTAATAATGAGTTTAGCAGGTTGCCTTCAGCCTGTTAAGTTGGGTACACAATGAGAAAAATACCAGAATACAATTTTTTATTATTATTTGCACAACATTTAGTCCTGAGCGTGTCTATTGTTTCACACACACTACACACAATACCGGCAGATCTATGCTCTTTTATTTTTATTATTGTATTCCCCCGGTTTGTTATGCTGACATTGTGACATCGATTAATTGCTACGTCTTGTACATTTGCAATGAACCGGAATGATCAATGCAGAGTACATACTACACATTATCGTTCCAAACACTCGTTTATTGTGTGTTCGAAATCATAATCATTTTAACAACCTCCAGCGTGTACCCAGTTTTAGAGAGAGTTATATAGACACATACATCCCTCTCTCTTTCTGATGGTGGGAGAGGAAGGGTGGCTATGATGTTTAAAAGGACTTTTGTCTACTTAAACCTCTTTCACATTACCACTAAATACTAGATGTGTAACATCCCTTTTCCGGTGACCCGGGTCTATTGACCTGGAATTCAAATCTAGAAAAAGAACATGGGACCTGTATCAGTGTGAAAGGTCCGTGTTGTTCTTCAACATGGGTTCTTCACGAAGATACCAGATTGGACAGATTTCTTTACTATGGCAATAGTAAAGAAATCTGTAGCCGGAAGCCGCCCGCAGGGAATGGAGACAGGCTGAATTTTGTAGTGCTTGTACAAAGGAGACATGCAAGTACTAAATTCATAGAGGCGAATAGAGGAACTGCAGGCAGCCAGATCAGAAAAAGACTTAAAAGTACTACAAAAATGCTGCCTGTCTCCTTTCAGGTCCCCTTTTAAAAAAAAATGTAAAAAAATCCCGTAGTTTGTTTAAAAAAAGTGAAATCTCCTTCATTTTTTTTCAGCCAATAAGAGCTGCTCTTTAGAATGATTGACAGTTGCTTGACAGGGCAGACCATTAAAATTCATGGTATACGTTAAATGGTCAGACCCGGGAATTTCCCAGGTTTTTGTGGACTTATAACGCAGCTTTTTTTCTTGACACAGCAATTCGCCCGGGAAAAATCTGGGATGAAAATCCCAGGTTTTTACTTTTAAGGGTAGCGATGTGTAAGCGGTATAATGTTGCATTATCTGAGGGTTTTAGTAGTCATGTAACTTTCCTTCATCCTGCGTTCCCTTGACAGTGAAAGAATGGCCAGTAATGTGTAGTGTGCCTCAGTTTCTTCCGAAAGCTCATCCTTGTCTTTCAGAGCAGCTCAGACAAAACCCAGACACACATCTTTTCCTGGCATCTAGCATACCGTAAGATGGTATTCCTAGGAGGACATTAGAACTTTCTGGATTCTATCTTGGGCACTGATCAGTCCTTTGTTTTGTCTTTAGAATGGCTTCAAGTGGTTTATGGTTTCATTCAACTCCAACTTCTTTCCCATAAACAAAGCGATGAAGTATTTCAACCCTATCAAAATGCTGCATGAAGCACCTCTTTCTCTATCGGTGTCTCTGGGTGACTGTTACCGTTCCTAAGGCACATGTTATAGACAGCCACTCAGTATAAAGATCAGTTTATAAAACAATCCCAGAAGTTGCCACAGGTGAGTTATCTCACAATGTGATCTGGATTTCAGGAAACATTATTAAGTTAATACAGTTCTTGGTGCATCCCATTGGCATATAAAGATGAATAGAAAAATAAATAGAAAAATAATAAATATAATAATAAAAATAATAATAAAAATAACTGGTAAATATATTGGCTTAATAATTCTGTTTTAATCCAGTTTTGGAAAAGATGCAGCCCAGACAATATATTTCCTAAAGGCTAAACTATCAATTTCTTTGTTCAGTTTATAACTCCCCTAAACTCTGATTATCCTCCTTCTTTCATATTGCACCAGATCAATGTGCCACTAATGTGTACTTAATCTGTCAATGCACCAAGTGCTCCAAGAAGGATTCTGAAAAACCGAACATGGCTAAATGGTATGTTGCAATGCAATCCCTGAACCACTGTCATTTAAACTCCTAGGTACCAGTGCTGGGATGAATTTTCTCTCCTAAAGGTCAAGTAATGTCAGCCGTTGTGGAAATCTTTTCATGTTTTTCTTATAACATTCAGGTCTATACGTTTCTCCAGTTGTTATAAAAACCACTCATTTTCCTCACCATTCATGACTGGACTTTGTGTGAAATTTCTTTATTCACTAAACTGGTGTGTTCTCCCTGCAGAACCCATAGGTCTTAAAGCGAATCTGTATATTCAGTCCCAGTCTTGTCATCATTATTTGTCTTCACCCTCTAACTGAGCCTCATATGCTTCCAAACGAACTGATGTTATATTATCATACCTAACTTATATAGCACAATATACAAAGTAAATATAAATGCATGCCAATAAATAGCAATACGTGCAACAATCTAGGCTTCAAAAAGGCAATTTATGCTGCCTATTGCCTGCAGATGAAAGCATCTCCGTCGCTGTAAAACAACTGAAGACATCGCCAGGTCAGACCCCCATTCAAACCCCCTAAATGCCACTTACCCAAATACACCATCAGTCATTTCAATCATGAACTGACTGAGATCTACTGTTGTGAAGTAGTGGGGCATAAAACCGAGAATGAAGATACAGAATACGTGACCATAAGTATTGGCGTGACACATGCTGGCCTCAAGTTAGCCAACACCGAAACACGTTGTGTACGGTCAACATTTCTACTTGGCATCACTGTACTGTAATGTTACTTAATGCTGCCATGATCCATTTTAGAAAGAGGCAGTGCTGTGACTCCTGGGGCTAGATTTGCTAAGCTAGCTCTCACTTTCCTATTGCATACTAGAGACTGTCAGCTAGAATCTGATTGGTTGCTATGGGCAACATCTCCACATTTCTAAACCCGCAGCTTAGTAAATCTGGCCCGCGGAGTTGCGAAAATTTCTGCGCCGAGAGGTAAGTGGGTTTTACCTAACCTTAACCCTTTCACAACCCTAACCCTCCATTTCAATCGGGCTAACCATAATCCTGTAGCCTAACCCTAACCTACCCCTTAAGCCCTAACCTTATACCCACCACAGCCCTCGTAGTCTGTGTCTACTGGGAACAAGTCGAAAGTGGTTCCCATTCCCAAAAGCAATTTTCTGTTTTCTATGGTATTCGAACAATGATAGTCGCCATTTAGCTGGCGGCTATGAGGATCCAATAACGGGTCCCCGCACATGCTGCCCCGGAGATCAGAATGCAGCAAGAGGATGTACTATATACAATGGTATAGGGTGATATATTTTCATGGTGTTGCCTGTGTTTTTTCCCTGTATACTAAGAGATGTGACGCATGTCCACTCCAGTGACGTCAGGCTGCTTTATGTTTTCCTGCTCCTGCAGTATCGGTAATGGAGCACATGTGGTTCCAGCTGCGCTGCCTGTAAACGTTTAAGCTCTTTGCACATATCCTACAACTCTCCATTTCTGGGTGGTTCCAACAGCCATTACCTGCTAATCTATGGAAAGAATAATGCAAGTTGTGTTCACTGCACAGAATCACATCCATTCTTCTTGCAGGAAAGGTTCTGATGTTCTGATATATTACTCCGCAAATGTCGTAAATTTTGTAGCTATGTAGAAACAACCCACTCACTCTACAAACACTGTTTTGGAACTTGGGCAAATATTTACATTACAAGAGAGTTAAACAACTATTAAAAGTTAAAATAAGAGGCTGGTTTAGAATGAGTGTGGTTCTATTTTGTTCTGAACTAACTGGGATATCAATTGCTTATGCCTCGATGAGGCATTAGCAATCGATCCCAAGAGCACCAAACACGGTGCTCTGAAAGGTTACTTCCCCACAACCCACACCCTAACCCAAACCTTAAGTCCCCCCCCCCCCCCCCCCCCCCCCCCTCCACCCACCCCCCNGGCCTAATCCTAAATCTCCCGTACTTACCCATTCATTAAAAAAAAATTCTAAGAGAACTCGCATTTGAAATAGGGATAGCCGAAAAACAAATTTAGGCTGTCCCTAATTCGGAACGCAAGCCTTCGCAGCGGGGACTTTGCAACGGTTTAGAATGAACGTATCCTTTACCATGTGGAAAAAGAATTATGACACATACTGGAAGAAAAATAATGGGGGTACTCCATATTAATTGTGGGAGCAAAAGGCACAGCTATTAATAAAGCTAATGAACCTCTGTGCTTTGTTCAGTGATTTCTACTGCCACAGATGTGCATTATAATACATTATGTATCACCATTCCGCACCTTTTCCCTAACGCCTCTATGGGCTGCATTGGGTAAATATTTGCACCAGAGTAAATCCAGAGATTTGTAATCCAGAGGGTGACATTTGAAGAGACGCATTAGAACATGAGGGCCTGCGTATAAACTGGAGGGTTGCAGGTTTAGAGGAAATGTGTAGAAACATTACATCACTGAAAGGGTAGTTGATAAGTGGATTAGCCTCCCATCTGAGGTGGTAGGGAATAACATAGTAGACACATGCTTGGTATCAATATTAGGAGATCCTAAATCTTAAACTAGGCCAAATAAGGGATCCAGGGTCAGTATAGTTTAAAAAAATAATATTGAGCAGACTGGATGGGCCGTGTGGATCTTACCTGCCGTCACATTCTATTTCTATGAGACACAGTGCCACTAGGTCAACTTTGTGATCTGTGTGGAGACAATGGCGCTTCCAACACAACTGACTCTTCTCTGACATCTAGGGCCACATTTACTAAGCTGTAGGTTTGGAAAAGAGGAGATGTTGACCATAGCAACCAATCAGATTTTAGCTGACATTCTCTAGTATGTAATAGGAAAATGAGAGCTAGAATCTGATTGGTTGCTATGGGCAACATCTCCACTTTTCCAAACACGCAGCTTATGAAATCTGGCCCCTAATGTCTAATGATCAGAGCCTGTTTAGGGGTTCTGATCTCCCTAATAAGTTCATAGCCCCTCTCTGCCTTCCATGACAGGCGTCTAATGCCCAATACCGAAAAACAAACTTGTCTTCAATTATATTCATTCATTCATTGAATGCAGAGGGCGTTCTAGTGACCTACACAGAATGTGTGTGACCTTTCTAGTGGTTGCCATACAACAGAAAGGGCATTCTGCTAACCTTCATACAACACAGAGAGCAGCGACCCCTTGTTAGTCATTGTGACTGCAAACCTTTCCTTGTAACACAGTGTGGCTGGGACCCCATGTGTGGATTATCCCCAATATTATAATCTTCCTTCATTAATAATCCCTATATATTGCCTGGACTGTGTCTCCCCTATACCTGAGACAGGTTGTGTGTTGCACTGCAGTGTTATAAGCCTATCAGGATGGAACATCATCTTGTCACCTTTATCAGTAGTGCAGTTGGCCCCCGCAGGGGGGACTTAAAAGGTGAAACTAATATATTATATAGACTCATTACATGCAAAGTGAGATATTTCAAGCCTTTATCGGTTTTATGAAAACCCCAAAAAACAAAATCTCACAAAATTAGAATATTACATGAAATAAAAAAAAAAAAAGGTTTTTAAAAACAGAAATGTCAGCCCTCTGAAAAGTATAATGACGCATATGTACTCAGTACTTTGTTTGGGCCCCTTTTGTACAAATTACTGCCTCAATGCGGCGTGGAATGGATGCTATCAGACTGGCACTGCTGAGGTGTTATTGAAGACCAGGTTGCTTCAGTAGCGGTCTTCTGCATTGTTCGGACTCATGTCTCTCATCTTTCTCTTGCCAATGCCCCATAGATTCGCTATGGGGTTCAGGTCTGGCGAGTTTGCTGGCCAATCAAGCACAGTAATCCCACGGTCATTGAACCAGGTTTTGGTTCCTTTGGCAGTGTGTGCAGGTGCCAAGTCCTGCTGGAAAATGAAGTCATCGGGCCTGATCCAGACCTACGGCCACAAGCGATAGTACGCCGATTGTAAGCGAAAATTCGGGGGGGAAAAACGCACTACGCATGTGCAGTATGACAACTTCCGGTCGTCCGAAGGACATGAGTGTACAGCGAGCGTATTTTCAGCGTATTTTTC
>WWET01000018.1:1367708-1389302 GCA_011038615.1 Limnodynastes dumerilii
ATGGATGCTGACATTCAGCGTGGGGGGGGGTGCACATTTCACTCCAAGAAATCCAATATTTGCTCAGTTCCAGGAGACACATCTCTAGATGCTGTACACAGAAATGGAAGCTCAGGGGAACCGGGGTAAACGAAACTCTATGAGAACTCATCAGATTCAAAATAAGTAACATCTGTTTGAGTCATAAGCAGCATACTGGCTCTGTAAAAGCCTAGCAAAAGAAACTCATAATGGGCTCAATCCAACCACAGAATGAGAGATGTTACAAAGAGCAGCCAACTCCATCTAAAATAAATACACATACAAAATCCATTTCTCTTCTGAAGTATAAAGAGTCTGTACCACCCAGCTCGAGCATACTAGATCACACCGAGCGCTAAAATAAAAGTCATCATCGTCTAGCATCTAATTCACATAGTCCAAACAATTGCTTCTGCCTTGTTTTCTTTAAGGTAGAACATGCCAATTGGCCCGGGCAGTGAAATCCCTGCTTCATGGCTCTACACCGTTGTTCCTAGCTATTTTGGGAAAGGTTTATTATCCCCGGTTACACTAAGCTCTTGTACCATCAACAGGACAAAAATAACTGCTCAGAAATATTAAAAAACATAAAATATATTCTTGTAACCCTGGCGGAGTATAACTGCATAGATACATTGACTTTCATGGCAGATACATTTCTACAGTTAAACCTAGATGGTCCTAAACCCTATTTGATCGTCACTCTTAAGATCTAAGATAGCCTTTTGTATATCTCAGGCATGTTTAGAACTGCTCTACTGTGTTGGCCTCTTCCCCTGCTGTTGGAGGGCCATTCCACTTATCAACTACCCTTTCAGCGAAGTAATATTTCTTCTACACCTACCACCCTCCTGTGTCAGTGCATTGTATGCCCATGTCAAATACTGGTCTTCCTTTGAAGAATGCCACCCTCCCGTATCTGGTTAGTCTCAATAAATAGGACAAAATAATAAAACTGTTCTTAAGTGCATTCCAAATACTGCAATTTTACACCTATCTTAGGCTTTACTATAGATGACTCATTCACAAGGCATCAATTTAATCTGGCAATTTGATCACAGATAATTGTGCCTTTACTAAACACTTGGACAATTTAAGATAACGGTGAGCCACATCAAGCATGCATGAAAGAGGAGATCCGACAAAGGTTCCATGCCAGCGTTTCCATATCCTGCATGAGAATCGTTCAGTCGTTAGTCAGCCTGATATGCAGTTGTTGTGTTGTGCCAGTTCACACTACAAGTTTTCCCCTCACTCAGCGTGCAGATCACATGACAAATGAGCACTTTAAACTATATGGACGGGATCCACACTTACTAACGAGAGCCGAATTTAACATGCCAGCTGTGAGATTGGGCTATCAGATGTCACATGACTGATCTCCATATGTACTGTGCATCCCCTACGCCCACCTAAACTCATAAGGTGGGCGGAAGGGAGCATTTAAATTTGATAATTGGGCTTACGTGCAGATCAATGGTTGGACGGACATGCGTGCATAAGTCGGGTGTCAGACGGAGGTATCAATCGGCTCCTTAATTATTCGACAAGACAATAATTGGTACTGATAATTTCTGAAGCAAAAGCTGATCATCAGAACATACAACTCAGTCATAAGTCACTGCTAAAATGTATTCCTGTAACTTCTTTATGCTGAGACATGATCACAAAGTATAGCACAGTTATTCACAGGTTGTTATTCCCAATACTGTCAGAGTGTGAATCTAAATATCAGCTTTAAATGTTATTGTTTGCAAAATGTGGCTTTCAAAAGTTTTCAAAGAAGTTTTATTTCAAGAGCACTGAAGCATAAATGTACACAAACATTCTAACGTCTGAATTCTGTGCTTTCCATCTTGAACTCAGATGTCTGAAAGCCCTGCCACCCCCTTCCCTTCACATAACAGCTTAGTGTACCAATGGCATAAGAGAGAAACCAAACATTCAAAGGGCGTAAATGTATAAAGAGTATCACAACAGAACAAGCAAAACTTCAAACACAAGCATCACAGAGGTGACATAACAGTGGAGAACTATTTATACAATGGAGAATAAAACGACTGCACAGGAGACAATTTTAGGGATGTTCTCGAGTCCCACCTCTAAAAGTATTAGGAAGAGCAAGAAGTGTAATTCAGCTGTTTCAATTTGGCAATTACCAGTTGAAACCGCTATTTCATCTGTATAATTGACAAAATCCCTAAAACAATGTTTCAAAAAATAAAATAAAATATAATAAAATATAAACGCACGCACGTAGCAAGGAACACCCACCAAAACTCCAGTCACTCCCCTTGCAAATCCGTGCTCTCGTAGACTTACACTTCCATATACCACCGTGAACGTGCGAGCATATGTGTCCTCCGTGCGTATGGCTCTTGCTTGGCGTGTCCACATGCGTTCATTTAAATGCCTCTCCCCACCCACTTTCATGTAAATCATCACGTACGTATTTTTACGCGAGACATCCGTACGCCCATCCACATGTGCAATTCACGTGTCTGTGCCTAAAGCACATACGTGTGTATCTTCAACGTCAATTGCGTAAATAAAGTTATTACGCATGCGCGGTTGGTCCGTTCGCAAAAATACGCACGTATCTAACCGTTAAAACGGTTCTCTGAATACGGCCTGCAGCGTGTATGGGTGTTTCCTGCCTAATCAGCACTTAAAGCCAAGTCTTCCAGCAATATCGTATCGCTAGATACACTACCAGAGTGTACCCAGCTTAAGGCTTGCAACACACATCCGGATCGCGACTTCCATGCTGGAAGCTTTTCCGACAGTGGAGCGGACAGGATTGCGCACAGTGAGTACGGAAGGTGTGGGAGAAATTTAAACTTTACAGTAAGGGCTGAGTTAGGCCCTTACACAAAACCCAAATTAATGTTGGGACGACGTGAAAATCTTAAAGCTTGATGGAACGCCGTAAGCGTGAAGGGAGTAGCCATCCCTTGCGCATATGGGTGTTGGGACGTAGGATATTTCCTCAGCTTGTCCATGCTCCCATCCGCTCGCTCCTGCGCTGTCCACGCTTTCATCACCACACCGTCCTGGCGTTCTCCTCCGGCAGATGAACTGTTGGTGCTCAAACCATTGCAATCACATAGGACATTTGTTCCAATATATAATCTACGTTGTTCTGTTACAAATAATTTAGGAAATATTGTCAACATGGCCCTGAATAAATAAATCTATTCTAAGCCTTTCATGTTCCATACTTTATTACAAATACATTTACACTAACAGACGAGCGCTTTCATCAATTTGCAGATGCACTTTAACTAATTATTAAGCAAAAATCTCCTTGAAATATTGGTAATCTAAATAAATAGATTCCTGTGGAGCGTTGGTGCTACAGTACAATGTTTCCCCAATAAAAAATAAAAAAAACTACTTCAAAGGCCAAAGCAACAGCTCACTCACAAGGGCCACAGCTAAAAATGAATATCGTCTCGCTCTGAATTCAGGAATATGAATGTGTGTGCAGTCCCGAGTGCATAATACAATCTAGGAAGAACACGTGCAGTACAAAAGATTCTGTATAATTTAGCACCAAGAGGGATTTAGCTCTTAGTTTGTTAACTAATATACATCAATTATTCAACCAATTTAACCAGCTGGAACATAATCAGCATGGGCTCGGTGGAAGAAAGCAGTCACGTTTTTTAGAAGAATCGCCAGGAAGAACTCAGCTTAGATTAAAGTCAGTAGAACAAGTTGCTGGTATGAGTGGGATCAGGAGATAATGCTGTATTTTGCTTCTGTACTTTAATCTGTCCACCTTCCATTAAAACGATACAGTAATAAGGTACAGACATGGGGCCTGATCCAGAACAACGCTTCGGAGCGAATTTACGTGTGGCGGAGACGTAAAATTGCCTTTTGGTAAGTACTGCGCATGCGCACCATAGAAAATACGCTCAATAGCGTAGCGTAATTGTGAAAGTATGGGTCATTCACGTATGTGTCACGTAAACACTTACGTGTGGGCGTGCCAATTTTTCATGCGTCCAAAATACGTTTGAAATACGTGAAGTAGTCAGAATTCATCATTCAGCTGCATGGAAACAGATATGAGGGGGGTTGTATTTAAAGTGTACAGTATGGGCGTGCTTAGCTGCGTAAATTCGTTCAGTCTAGCCCAGCGTGTGCGTATGACTGCGGTTACGGTGGAAAAAGTTAAGGTAGGGTTTGGAAAGTGTATCTTGACAAAATACGTACGTTCAAGGGGTGTGCCGAGGGGAGTGTAACGAATTTACGCGCACGAAAATACGCTACGCAAATAAATGTACGGCAAATGTAGTTCTGGATCTACCCCATGGATTGTAATATCCCTCCGTGTGTAAAGAGAACATATACCCGAATCTTAAATGAAGTAAAAAGAAACATACTGTATAATACACATAGGGCCCAATCCAGCATTAATAGCGAATTCCATACGTTCGCAGGCTAACTTACGGAATTTGCGATCCATGCAGAAGGGCCGTATGTCTGAAGGATACTGTAAGTATTCGGCATGTATAAAAGCGTGTGTGGAATGGTAGATGGTACAGGTTTTGAATGTCTTTACTATAGCATTACCATTAAATATACCACTCACCAAGTATACTTCTTATGCAGTGGTTGGCCCAGCCCCCTCCTGGAGGCTGATTTTTCACACGGGACGCAGCACCTATACAGAGCTCTCTTTATTAATTCTAGATCCGGCCCATAGGCTTCAATTCAGAGACGAAACTAATGTCTGCCCTGTAGGGAGCCATACACGGATTTTTTTTGGAAGCCCACCGAGCTGCATAGAGTTTATGGGCACTTTGGGCCTGATCCAGACCTACGCCGATGCGCTGTGCTTACTAAAACACAGCGTATCAGCGTCCACTCTCCCTGACACTCCCCCTGTGCGGGCGTATTTCCCATTGCTTACGTCGGATGAAGGCTACCCTAACTTCAGCCGGCGTAAGCAATGGGTAATACGCTCGCACACGAGCGTACTACCGCTAAGCCCTCCCTCCCTCATTATATTACCTCCCCCCGCCCACCTTCACTAACCTTAACGTAGGGACGCCCCCGATCGTTGATCGGGCACTGCCATAGCTACGCCAGGCAACATATGCCCGGCGCATGCGCAGATCGGCTTTTCAGGACGGCGGGCGTAGGTCTGGATCAGGCCCTTTGGCCCTAATTCACACTTGAGTGCAGAATCTCCGTGCATATTTTTACAGTTAAACTGCCCAGATCTCAAATATACGCATGGAAACCATTGCTGACTGATTCACAAACACGGAATGAGTCCCACATGCGTGGCTAAAGGGGGAGACTCTTAATGCAAATGAGCTGCAGACGGGTTACTAATGCACAGTATGGACAATCCAACAGAGTGAGGACTGATTCATAAATAGGAGCGCTTTGCGTAAACTATCATACATACGGGAAAAGTTATGGTAGCCCTCAACCACTCGTTATTTGATGAACCGTATTGTTAAGTGTGAGGCCATGTGTCACCACTTACTTAGCTGAGGCCACACCTGCTCTTTATAATCAATAGATGTTTTTATAAATGAAACAAAGGCTTGTTTTTAAAATCCTATGCTGATATTACATTTACTGGTATTAGGTTTACATTTTGTGACCAAACATCACGTTACATTTACTTCTTTCACTGTGTTTGTTGTTTGTGTTGTATATCTTTTTTAAAATTAGATTTTTTGTTGTATTTCTAACTTCATGCAGCATGCATTTGTGTTTTGTTTTAAGTATATCATGATTATTTATATTTAAAGTTGGATTTTTAAGGTCTTTATTTTTACATACGTTAATGAGAGTACTTGCTTTTCAAAAGCATAATCAGCGCATTTAGTTACATAGCTTTGAATCATACGCAATTTTAAGTACCTAAACGCATGGCAGATTGACAGCTAATAAATAAATACCAATATAAATTCAGCAAAGACCTACGTCCATACGCAGCGCTCCCGACAAAGGGGGAATGGTTAACCGGGTTATTTATGTTCTCTGAATCATTATTACAGATTTTTCACATATGTATATTTAGATGCGTTCGCAATTTTACTCTTAACTATGAATCGGAACATTTTTCATTAAGCTGTGGGTTTGAAAGGTGAAGATGTTGCCCACAGCAGCCAATCAGATTCTAAATCTCACTGTCTTTGTAAATCTGGCTGACGAGTGAAACCAGTAAAATCGCCAAGCCTAAAGCAGTTGTATTCACATACTATGATATAACTTGGCACAGCTTTGAAATGCCCATACCCTCAGACACAAGATGGCGTGCACCAGGATTAAGAATTACTATGAAATAAACGTTTCCATGTGTACCTGTTTTCTGAGCATGCACATTGTTAAAAATCACATCATTGTGCCTACGTCTCACTTTATATCAGACCCTTATTGTAGCGCTTGTTTCTCCGTTCTGTGTCCCTGGAATGGTGTAACGGACTGGGGATTGCTATGCACATCACATTTTCTGTTTTCAACTATGGAAAACCGGTGTCTAAAAGTGGTTGACTGCGACTTCTTAAACTGGGCAGTGTGTGGCTCAAGCCTTGAGAAAATCCATATAAAAAGTCAAGCAGCAGACTGGTCTATGCCAGAAACCCTGGAACATGCTATTCCTGCCTTCATTATATTACCACGCAATACAAATATTTATACTCTAGAGACGTGTGCTCTGCTCTGCATATGAAGCTGAAGCCATTCGTTTTAATATTGATCTGCGCTTCCACCAGTTTATAGACGGTCACCTCTATAAGTGTTTAACGCATATATAAAGCTGCCAAATGTTAGTGACTGATTATATATTATGAGAACACAAACTTACAGTACATACAGCCTAAATAATCTGTCATTTTAATGAAATAAATAATAGCCTATTCAGAATGATAACTGGGTGTACATGACTACCCACAGGCAGCCTGGAAAATATTCCACCCGGGGAGCGCGGTTATTAATACAGGTATACAATCAGGTATACGCATCCTTCAACTGCTTAGAATGGAATCCAACTGAAACCCATGGAACTGTCCGTGGTGAGCAAAGATCACCTCTAATTGTTAACTCTAACGGAGGTAACAGAGCAGATGAGGGTTTCCGGTGTGGGGAGGTGGCACTGAGGACACCATCTCCCTGTAAACAGGGCAATACCCTCTTACTGTTCATAAAGTCCAAATCACAATGGATCAGGCTCAAACGTACGATCCCACTGCACTAGGAGCTCAGAGCACAGTGGCAGCAGGGAGCCGAGGCCAGATCTCCAGGTATCCACCATGCTGTGGTCTCCTCTCTCATGCACTTACCATCCGTGGACCCTACTTTAAAATTACCGTCTCATAGGAAGCCTGGATAAAGCATAAGGGGCCGGATCCAGACCTAAAGGCTTGTTACGTTACATCGCGTAGCGTATTTTCTATGTACTCCCCTCGCTCATACGTACTTTGGCCATTTTACGGTTCCCAAACCCTACTGACGTACATAATGGATTCACGTAACCCGGCCCATACTGTACGATTTAAATGCCTCCCCCCGCCTACAAAAACATAACTACAGGTGTCGTATGGATGACGCCCCTTCGTCCATTGTTACGCTGATAGTATGTATGTTCAAAGTTACGTGGCGTCACCTCTGCCGCACACATGCGCAGTAAATACAAACAGGCGATTTTACGTCAGCGGCTAGCGTAAAAACACTAACTTACTCCGGTCTGGATCTACCCCAAGGTGCTTAAAACACCATTACTGTAAAACTTTTAACTTGAAGGAAGAAAGTGTGGATCCGGATAATCCAGACCCAGACTAAATATAATGAACACACACAAGTAGGGTTCATGTGCAAGGTGTAATACAGAATGTGGTCATTAGATCAAGGTTAGGTGAGAATTCATTCATGATAGTGGTCATCTATTGAATTTACTACATCTCATGTAATGCTAGGTACACACTGGCATTTTTTTCTTTGCAATGATCAGACATCTGACAGATATTCAGAGATTCCAAATATATTTACCGACGCTCATCAGCACACACTGAAAACATGCAGCGCTGGATATTTCCCATAACCCTGTTCTGCAC
The DNA here is from genome assembly GCA_011038615.1 of Limnodynastes dumerilii. Classification (NCBI taxonomy): domain Eukaryota; kingdom Metazoa; phylum Chordata; class Amphibia; order Anura; family Limnodynastidae; genus Limnodynastes; species Limnodynastes dumerilii. The sequence goes on from WWET01000018.1 coordinate 1,375,814, forward strand.
AATCCGTACATCCTCCATGATGATAAACCCTGCTTAATTTGCATATGAACTCCCCCAAAGGCAGTCATTACACAGGATCAGAAAACGGGGAATCATTGCTAACAGGTAGGGACACACTAAGAAATCAGAAACATTAGGAGCTTCCAAAAATCAAATCAAACAATACCATGCAGTTTCCGAGGTTTCTGCGGCATTGTGGAACAGTACATACTGGAAAGATGTCTGAGCTATCTGACAATGTGCGATTGGCAAGATGCATCGTCAGATAACCAGCTAGGGCCAGATTTACTAAACTGCGGGTTTAGAAAAGTGGAGATGTTGCCCATAGCAACCAATCAGATTCTAGCTCTCACTTTTCTATTACATACTAGAGAATGTCAGCTAGAATCTGATTGGTCTCCACTTTTCCAAACCCGCAGCTTGTAAAGCTGGCCCCTAGTGTGCTTTTTATTTCTTTTTTTATATGGTTTTATTTATTGACACATTTTTCGAGACATTTTAAAACTACAATTAATTGTGGTCTAGTTGTACTTATTTTTATTTTTTTCACCAAAGAACACATTTATAACCGTACCCTAGTGAATCACAACACTGTGTATATGCGGTTTGTATTATATACATCATCGCTCATATTAGTTGCCACGTTCAAGTTGCAATTATGCTTCTTCTTTCAACTCTCCAACCATGAAATCATTTCACTTTATGGATCATAGTGCTAGTATTTGCCAAACATTTAGAAAACAAATTAGATTTACAGGCGACATATCAAAACAAGCAACAGTGTGATATATAAACACAGGCGCAGAAGAGAGGCGATCTAGTGTAATGTCATTGGAAAGTAAACGCTTCCTTAACAGGAAAGAGATGATGGGCCGTATGCAGAGCTCCGGCTGCCTGGCATGTGTGGCCGGAGTCTTCAGAAAAGTGCTACTGCGCATGCACAGTCATTTTGTAACTTAATCTACGTTATTTCTTGCAACGTAGATTGCGTATACGCGGTCTTAAAGATGGCCTGATGTGCTTGAGCAGGCTTCATATTTAAGTAGTAAGTGGGAGATATGAGAAATGCTGCGTTTGAGAAGGCTTCATTCTGCTTTTCTGCAGAGGGAGCTCAGCCCACCCTCGCTGTACTATATTCATACATCCACCATAGTGCTGGAAGTTTGGCTCACATGTAGCTTTCTGTACTGCATGCACATCAGAAAACAACCAGACTGCATGAGTCTGGATAAGGTCCAACCGTGTTGAGGAACTAAACACTGCTCTCTTAACTAGTGCACATGGTGTAGGGGCATTTAAATATTATAGGTATAAATAAACAATGGACTGACGGATACACTCTTTGGGCCAGATTCTAAGTTAATGATTTCTGTTCCGTATGCACAGTACCATTATCCCCTCGCAGTATCTTTGCTGCATTCCACGCAGATAGCATCCTCCCACATGGAATACTTAAGGTAGGGTCCTAGAGGCGGTTCCACCAATCCGAATGCAAGAGAGCAGGGGGAGGGGCCTTGCTTTCCTGCATGCAGCATTGTGAAGCATCAATTAGGTATGATAGCCTCCGCAGCTGAGGTTACCGCACGGAACTGACTCAGGATCCAGAATCCAAAGATTTCAAAGACTTTTCAGAAGGGTAAACTTAAAAAAAAAATGCATTAACCCCTTGGCACCAGTTTACAGGAAGTTACTTGAATGCGTGCAATCCCCTTCCCAAGCAAGCACGCTCATACATTTAGGCTTCCAGATATTGGGGTAGATCCAGACCTAAGTGTTTGTTACGTTAGAACACGTAGTGTATTTTCTATGCACTCCCCTCGCTCGTATGTACTTTGGTCGTTTTGGGCTTCCCAAACCCTACTTTAACTTTTCAAAGCGGAAGTACTGACATACGTAATGGATTGACGCACGTAACGGCCTAAACCAGACCATACTGTACGATTTAAATGCCTCCCTCTGCCTACAAAGCGTAACTACGGGCGACGGCCGTTCATTTGGTACGTATGTGTAATCTCCCATGCATGCGCAATAAACACAAATAGACGATTTGACGTCAGCGGCGAGCATACGTAGCTCAGGATCTGGCACATTATGCTGTCCTGTCCACATAACAATAACGGAAGTTGACAGAACCAACACGAATTTGTGACTATTTGTTTAATAAGGGTCTACGGAGCCAACTTAACATATAAATACATATAAATAATCAGTGTTCACCCCAGAAAATGTTGCCAGCCGGGTGGTATTAAATAGCAGCTGGGTGGGAGCAGTGTAATACTTTGCAATAATAATACTTGACGGGATCCAGACATACGTTCACACTGCGAAACGCCTCGCTGGTGCTGCACTACTGGGAACTAAGCCTTTACGGTCCATTGGAGCACAACCAAGACTGAAAGCTGGAGATCACAATCAACGTTTTGGCCAGGTTTGGCCGGGTGGTAAGCTAAAATTGCCGGGTGGAGCACCCCAGCTAAAATGCCCTGGGGAGAACACTGTAAATAATACAGTCAGTATAGATTAATGCCCTCTGTACAACACTCACCGATTCAGTGGTGTGTCTGCAGTGTAGTTGCAGGGAATCTGGGCTCATTGAGGCCGTAATGTGCATCCATGTAATGTGCATGCAAGGAAAAGCAGCATCTCTGGGCACCACAGAAAGTAATAATAGAAATGTCTAGCCGAGAATAAACAAGCTATTTAGTTTAGTGTATGTAAACACAGCATTCAAATCTAGCTGGATAACTAATGAAATGCAGCGAGTTTTTTTTTTGTCCATATTGTCTATGCAGGAGATCTGCTTTTATTTCCAGACAATGCAATTTTAATCCATCTGTTTGGATAGATTATTTTTTTTCTTGAAGCATCAAAGTGCTAAACTCCCGATCTATCTGCTGCCTCGGTGTGCAGAGAGCCTGACACAGACCATGTCACCCAGCGGACTCCAGCGGATGTACAAAGAGTGACAGCGGCTGCACACCTCTGGCGTCCTCAATGCTTAAACCCACACAGCTTCCAGGTATGTAAATGAACTACAAAAATCACAACAGATTTCAAATATATTATTTCTAACACATATTCCAAAGCTACACTGTGGGAAACAACTTAAAAACCATTTATTCAGCGATAACACTTGATCTTATAAATTGCTCTGTCTTGATAATGGCTCAGGGAAAATCCCTGCCTACCAGCACATAATATAATCGTTCACAAGCAAACACAGCAACGTCGCTGACATGTAATTCCGGGTAAACACAATCCTCAGAGGAAATTGCAAACTCCCTAGTTCAGTTCATAGACTGTAACAACCCCAATCAGCTGGTGTGAAGAAGGAAGGTCTAAAGGTTGGTATTTTCTGCTGCTCCTGCCCTGTGTGCAGGCGTCTATGACACAGTGAACACAATCTGGATGCAAGGGGTCATATAAATAATTGATCTTAAGGGAAACCGAGTGGATGGAACTGTATAATAGGTCAGTCAACACAGGACTCTTGTGTCCTGTAAGTAAGGCTCTGTCATGATACCTGCACCCTAATTGCCAGAGAACTGCAGCTTATAAGCACCTAATGAGAGTCCTGTAGCAGGCGAAACCAGCTTGAAACTGCCGCTGCTCTGTATGCGCCTGCCCCCCCCAGACGAGAACATTAGGCATTCAAATCAGTCCCTGCCCCTATTAGAGCTAAATACCAAGGTTCCTAACACACACACACACACACACACACACACACACACACACACACACTAGGGTTAATTTATTCAGCAGCCAATTAACATACCAGCATGTTTTTGGAATGTGGCAGGAAACCAGAGCACCTTGAGGAAACCCAGGCAGACAGGGGGAGAACATACAAACTCCACACAGAGAAGGCCTTGTGCAAAAATTAAACTCATGACCTCAGCGCTGTGAGACACAAGCCACTGCCCTAAATCGTACACATGGTGGATGGCCGCAACCCCCCTCCCCCTTGCGGAGGCTGATTTCTGCCCAAGAACACAACATTGGGCGGCTGTGTTCCATTGCAGAATTATAGGTACTGCGCGATTCCATTAAATCAGGATCAGGTCATTAAAGTCCAGATGAGCGTGACGATTCAGAAGTACACAAGACCACCAGGGGCCAGATTTACTAAGCTACGGGTTTGGAAAAGCGGAGATGTCGCCCATAGCAACCAAGCAGATTCTAGCTGACATTCTCTAGTATGTAATAGAAAAGTGAGAGCTAGAATCTGATTGGCTGCCATGGGCAACATCTCCACTTTTCCAAACCCGCGGCTTAGTAAATCTGGCCTCAGATCTGTGATTTTCTCTGCACGAACAATCAAGACATCATAGATTCAGATACGTCCCAGCTGCTGTACCTGTATGCAGAAGATGGTCGAGAGTGCACACACGCTTCAGAATTCTAACAACGTTGTTACATCTTTGATCAGTAAAATGAAGATGTTTAGAAAAGCAAATCAAACAATGCAATGTTTTGCATCTTTAAAACATGATTATGGAAGTGTATATACAAGTACTATTTCATTCCAAACACTCATCTATCATTATGAATATGCTGCAATGTGTACCCAGTGTTACTCCTGCTTGTATATCCATCATGTACTATCCATTTTGTGTATTAATCCCTACTATTCCTAACAACAAAATAGGGGGTATAAGGGAAAACTTGTGAGGTTGTGTCTCTCCCCTTTTCCCTTATCCCCCTTATTTATATTCTGTACAACAGAATTCACTGCATTAAATGTGATAAAAAAAAAACACATATAAATAGACAACAAACACATCCTAAAACAAGTAAAAGATTAACCAACGTCTCCCAAAACACGTGATCAAGGAAATCTTAATGGAAACAAATTGGGAATGTATGAAAATATCAGGGGTGGCTGAAAGGATTGCACTGTCAACATGCATATCATTCAGTTTCCTAAGCAGACCCTTTGTGTCTCCAAGCATGCGATGTCTAAAACATTATAGCTCAGTCCAAAGGCAACAAAGGAATTTATATGCCTATGGAATAAGCAAAACCTACCCACAATGCTTTCTTTCTAACAAATAGATGACACGGTGCCTGTCCTTTATTCCCTATAATGGCAAACACAAACCCGAATGTTTTCTAGAGAGAGAGAGAGAGAAAGAGGAACAAACATCCATATGTACATACATAAGCCCTTAGATGCATTGCATAGTGTTCAGCACATAGAACAGAAAGGCTTATTGAGATATTTAATATATTTTGATCACCAGATAAGAGCAAGGCATTGTATACTGGATCCAGGATTAAGGCGGTGTGCTCCATACTGGTTAGATAAATCTGTGTACATCTATGCAAATGTTTTCCCAGGCATTGCACAATGTGTTATGAAAGGAAACATGTCACCCTGCTTAAAAAAACAAAAACATGGTATCAAAGCAGCGGATCTAGAAGGCATTATTTTGGAAGTCACAGGGGAGACTCTTAAAATATATATTTTCTTTTAAATATCTTAAGCAGGCTAAAAAGTATTCATTACCTTGATGTTGAAAGTGCTTTATACGAGAGCAAAAAATCTGCATATCAATATTTGTCTAAATCGTCAGGTCAAGTACAGGAAAGCCCCTTACTGAAAAGTCAATTGACTGAAATGAAACAATCTCAGGAGATAATGATAACATTAACAGGCTCTAACGAGGACATTTTATGTCTCTTGCTTCTCTTCACAGATTCAAATTCGTATTTAATGTTTGGAAGGCAGGTATGTGGTTTTCAGAGGCGTATCTACTCCGCGGCCAGGATGGCACCCGCCAGGGGCACTAGCCAAAGGGGGGCGCCGCCCGGTGATTCCACCCGTGGCTAAGAGATCGTGTCGCCTAGTGCAGCGCTGGTCTGTAGTCAGACTGCGGCTGGATGCTTTTAAAGTAAGGGCTGGCTGGATGCTAGGATACCCGCGGTCACAGGCTTCTCTGTAACCACGGGACTTCATTTCCCTTGCAAGTCTCGGCCAAAGCGGGACTTCACAGGCCACCTGCTCGGAGGACACATGTAAGGTAAGAAAACCTGGGAGGGGGGCTGGAGCCTGGAGGCACATGATGGGAGTACTGGGGGAGGTTGGAAGCACATGGTGAGAGTACTGGGGGAGGTTGGAAGCACATGATGAGAGTACTGGGGAAGGGGCTGGAAGCACATTATAGGAGTACTGGGGGAGGTTGGAGGCTGGTAGTAAATGGGTAATGGGTGGGGCAGCACCAGTCCCTTACTTTGCCAGGGGCGCTAAACCCATAGATACAGCCCTGGGGGTTTTATAGCCGTAAAAACGGATATACAGGAGGTACCCTGCAATTCATAAGATACCTGCAAAACAATGCCTTTTTGGTAATGTGAGCACAGATCATAATCCTCCTTCATAATCCTTGGAAAGGATAGATAGAGGGGGTGCAACATCATATCTTTTATTTTAAAAAGGAAAAAAAAAAAAAAAATGAGAGAAAGAATTTCAAATTGATTTTTAAATAAAATGTATTTTTTCACGGATTCTAGGATTACTTGTGTACATCAGAGAAGCCTTCACCAGAGAAATAGCCCCGATTCAGATGTAAGTACATAACGGGACTTACGCAATTCTCTTGCGTAGAACCCCTGACGCATGCTCACGCCAGATGTTATGAGTCGTAACTCCCGACAGGCAGGGTAATGAAGGGACGGGGGCAGGGAGCAGCAGTACCGTCCATTCAGACGCAGATCCGTTATAGGAGAAGTTAAAATAGGATTCTGGACGGACAGATGTCGCACTAGTCAGACCGACTGACATTAATCTACACTGTTGTGGTGTTAATCAGCAGAAAACCTGGTTATCATTTCATATCTGCTTTATCCACTTGTATTGTTTGATCTAAAATTTAGGATGATGGATCACAACCATTGTTCTTTTGGGTGTATGCAAAATAGATTTAAATGGCAGATAGGAGCCACTTGGCCCACCAAATCGGTAGCCGTAGACCCTTTTCAATCCATTTTTTGTTTATTTTAGATTTTATTTTATGATTTTTAGAATTAAGATATCTTTATATCTGTTTTTAAGTTTAAATTGTTCTACTGTATTAGCCTTTACCCCATCTGATGGTTAGTTACTCCTCTTTCACTGAAGTAATGCGGCCTCACATTGCACACCACCCTCCATTTCCAGGGCACAGTCTCCTTGTATCCAAGGAGGGCATCAGAATACCTAAAAACCTCATATTTCTCCCCCTCTGCCATCTGTGATGTGTGTGTGTTATAAAGATTGCAGGACGGCACACTAGTCAGAATATAACAGCTGCACATTATCTGTCCCAGAATACAGTGCCTTGGCACCTTGTACATCCCCTGTATATTAGCCTTTGTCGCCCACTTTGCTGTGTCTCTCTAGTCAGTTCTTTCAATGGGCAGTCCCAGAAACCTTTGCTTCAAACAGCGTGCAGCTTTCCAAGTAATATACCAGTCCTGAAATAGGCAGATAACGAGCTGGAAATACATCACAAATTACTAGGAGAATGGGCAGTGCGCTCCGGACACAAAATTGACTTGGAGACGGTGAGAAATGGATGATAAACTTGACAAGGACAATATAAGGACAAGACGAGACGTTTAAAATTCCCAGTGCTCACAATCTATAGAAATGGTCATGTCACATGGAAGTCCCTTTACCACCGATAAAAGCAGCTACACATTGCTGACATAATAAATAAACATGGATATTGAGCTGCTCACGTATCTTCCACTTAGGGTCATAGGGGTAGATCCAGACCTTTGTGCTTGCTACGTTTCATCGCGTGACCAAATAACGTTTGGTCACCATGGAAACGGGATCTCATCGGCTGCCCAAGGGTATAAATACACCCCAATGACAGCGGAGCTGTCATCAGCTTCAGGATGACATAGGTCCATAGGGTTTTTATTTTTCAAAGACCTCCCCCATGGATTAAAAGCTTAGAAGATGGGATCCTATTCAAGATGGTAAGTAACTCTTTTTAATTATTATTTTTATGCTATTTTTTTTATCATTTATTTTATGTATTTTATTATTAACGGTAATTTTTTATTTTATTTGGGGTATTAAATGTCATTGATTCTTTATAGGGGGCATCGTTAAGTATTTTTTTTTTAGGTATGGGGCCGGCCCTATATTTTATTTAGGTGCTTGGGGGGGTATTCATTTGTGTGTTGCTGTAACAGATGACAGGGCATGCTGGCATTTGTGGTTCTTCAAGTGCTAGCATGCCCTGCAATCCTTGGGCATGCTGATGATTGTAGCACTACAAGCATCAGCATGGCCTATACTTGCAAATGTTTATTTTTTTTTTAACTATCCGACGCAAAAAAAACAGATTTATTTACTGTTGCCATAGCAACAGTAGACAACTCTGAGCCAATCGGGAGGCAGAAGGAAAGACCCGGGTTGAAAACAACCCTGGTGCTTTCACATTGCCACTCTACAAGGGTTGAACACGGGAAAAACCCTTCTTTTTCCCCGTGTTTCATTCCCGGGTCTCCCAGAAGTGGCGGTTTCACATCACCACCAAAAACCCGGGTTTTTGGTGGTGATATGAAAGAGGTGTCTAATTATTTATGTTCCAATAACAAAAAAAAATATATTCAAAATAACAAAATTAACATTGCATATTAAATAGTAAAAAATAAAACAGCAAAGTGTGATGAAAAACGAATGGCTGAATCTCTACTAAAAAAAAAAGCACCCAAATTCACGCATGATGCAAGGGCCATATACTAGGTACTTTCCTATTTCTACATATGGCATGCTTACACATAGGAAAACAGCCGCTGCTATCCCTGCATCGCATTTGCGTATATTTGCGGTGTAGTTATCAGTAAAATTTCCAGCCAAGAATGTATTGTTTGAAGATCGACACTCCTGCATTACAGCTGAACAGAAGTTATTCGATCTAGAGCCACTAAAATGTCAGCCAGAACCGTAGTCACACAAGGAAAAGGAGTGCCAGCCTGGACTATGAGGATAACTTGTGCAGTTGCCAACATAGAAAATTGGACAAAACTAGATAGACCGTCTCTACATTGGTTTTCAGGGACAGGCATTAAGGCCTGGTGCATCATGGGATTGCAAGCAAGGCAAATATAGGATTGTCCACATTGTCTGACAGTGTGTATCCTTACTGGACTTTTATTTTACAGTTCTGCAGCTGTACACATTATTTCAGATACTGTTAATCCATTAGCGCTTGTGTAATGGGAAAGAAGTGCAATGAACCGTATAATATAGAAATAAAACCTATAACCACTGTGATGCGTTTGCTGTTTTCATGTAGTTTTATTGGTCATTTTTTCGAGAGGCTCTTGTTACAGTAGTGAGAACGCGCCTCATTATTATAAAGCTATCCGGTCAGAGTTCCACCTCTGCAGAATACAACCAGCAGATTTCCCTTCATTATACTGCAGGCTGTGAACCAGAAATGTGGGTCATTTGCAGCTTACATTACCAAAGTAAACAAAAGAAAGGGAAACACATCCACAAATGACGAGATATATTTATCTTTTTAGTTGTAGCACGCATGTAAAAAAAAATATCATTCACATAAATGATCCAGAGCTTACTTAAACCATTTTTAGGTGCCGGTGAAGAAATGAGCAATACCAATCTGAACTACAAGGGGAAGAGAATATAAATTGTGAAAGCAGAATTAGAATTAGGAGGTGAAATTTCTAATTTACAGATTAAACATAAAGGGCCTGATTCAGAGATTGAAAATAAGAACTTAAAGTTACACCTGGGCTAAACCATGTTGATTTCAGGGGAGTCAAATTTAATTTGTTGCAACAGTATTATAGTTAAAAGGTGATGTTTCCCAGCTCAAGTCTAATTAGCAGTTTAAAAATGAAGCTGATCAGGTATCTGTGTGCAATAAGTAAAAGCAAAGCATTCTCCCTGCATGCATAGAATAAAATTAACTTGACTCCCCCTGAAATCAACATGGTTTTGCCCAGGTGTAACTTTAAGTTCTTATTTTCAGCCTCTGAATCAGGCCCAAAGCTTTGCAGTATTTGAGTTTTATGTGCAAAAGTAAAGTATTTTGCTTGCATTGCTAAATAATTCAAATGAATTACTTACTTTGCAAAATGGTACCGACGAACTGTACACTTGCACTTGTTTTGCTCCGGTCTGATGGCACGCTTTGCGAAACAGAGACAGCCGAAAGCTAATTTTCATCTGTCTCTATTTCGAATAGGGGGCCATTTTATAACTTTTTTTTTTAATGAATCGTTAAGCACTACAAGCATCGCCATACTTGCCCATTCAATTTCGCAGTACCCACACCCGTTCTGCCCTTACTCTCAAACTCTGACTTACAAAAAAAAAATAAAAAAGCACAACTATACCCACACTTAGAGCAACCGGAGATTACACGGATTTATTAGAACTTTGGTAATAAAACATAATAATATCTGATTACAGCACCTACTACAACCCTATCATTATTATATCAATCTCTATAAATACAGCAATTAAATACGTACAATAGAAAATAATGACTTACAGAAAAATCTCTCTTGGAGGGAATTCCCTGGCAGGGACGGTCTGCTGTGGACAGAGCTGAGCAGGAATTATGGCATCGCTCGAGGGACACAGGATGAGACAGGAGTTCACTGCCACATGTGACATTTGGGAGAAAAGAATTTGCTTCTGCAAAGAAAAACTTGTCGAGATGGAAGTATAATTTATATGCCAGAATGAATGTGTGTCCAGGGGTGAAATGTTCCTGGTATTAATAAACCCAATTCTCAGCTCTGAAGACTCTGATCTATTATTTAGCTGCCTTAAGACCCATAAAGAGGAGCGATACAACCTTTTGTACGTGGCGATGTTACGGCACTGACCTCTCTTTGGGCAGTATTAGGAGAGCTCACACACAAGATGAAAGGCCTTTGGGGCAATCTGTTCAGCACGTGTGATTTAATGGGAACAATATAAGGAACACACAATAGGCAATCCACACAGCGCTGTTAGTGTCATGAGAGCTTTTATATCCTCAGCTCAAAGTAATGTGGTGTGTCCAACCAGACTGTCATAATCGCTTACAAAGACCTAAACCAGACATAAACTATGTGATATAAGTTCGCCGGCAGATTGCATAGTGGCCAAGAACCATCCAATTATCGGGGCTCTCTCCTGGCCACCCCGTGCCGATTCCAATAGATTATCGAGCAAGGACGTTTTTGGATGTTCGACAAAGTGGTCCATGCTGAACGCTATACGATAATCAACGGATAGCAGATTAACTGGGGCTGATCCAAGTCAGGAGCAACTGCTCCAAAAAATGCAATACTCAACCCGGACAAACCATGTAGCAATGTGAGGGATGAAAATTCATTTAGGCCTCTTGCATGCAAGGAAAATATTGGCCGATTTTGGTTATTCCACACAAATACCAAACTGAGCTTTATCGTAAAACTCTAATTTAGAGTGGAGCTACAAAGTTTCACCTCCCAACTCATTCTCTCTGGACATTTTTATGGAGGTTCCCCTTGCATGGTTTTTGCAAGCTGCAGACTTGCTCCTTTCTTCCAACTCTGAATCCGGTCCTAAGTGTTTCTGCTGATTCACCAATGAAAAGGCACAGCAGAGCACCGCAGAGCTGATCCAGACCTCTGTGCGTGTGTGCAGGGGCCTGTAATTACCTCCCCTGTCACTCCTCTTCCGTGTCCATAACCCAACCTTATCTTTGCCGTACAGATCTATACCCGTACAAACAGATCCGTGCGGATCTGCATTACACCTCCCCCCTCTGACTTACTCACATGACAAACCCTGCGTCTGTTGTGGGGTTTTGCCATGTGGAAGGCAAACTTTACCCATCAGACAGATCTCCATGAGGACGCAGATCCGTTGCGTAGCATCTGGTGCACGCATGCGCAATTGTTACATGCAAGAGGACTTACGCAAGCGGCTAGGAGATGTGATCGGGGTATTAAAGTACAAAGCCCTGTGGACTGGATCCAGATTTTTCTATGCTCCAAAAGAAGAATGCGCCGAAATACACCATCACATCCCTTCCATAGGCACGCATCAGTGCGAACACACCGCTCACCCGTGCGGACAGCAGAGATACTACCTTAAAATTTCCCACACGCCAACAGTCTGAATCAATATGCAGTCAATCTGACCACATGGAAGATACGGGAAGTCTGGATCAAACATGTTAAAATAAGGCTTTTATTAGCATGTTTTCTTCTGCACCACAAAGATAGAGGCTACTGTTAAATGATTAAATACCTACTTATGTGTGTGTGATAAGGTTAACATATAACCAGATACCAGCACAACCAAACAGTAATACACATTAAATGCTTGTTGTTGTTGTTCAAAGTGTGAAAAAAATATTTAATGAGCAAAAAAGGCAGCACATGAACTAAATACCACACAGTGCACAAGGTGAAGTAAGGAGTAAACAATAAAAGACAAAAGACAAAAAACATGCGTTTTCACTGGTGCTTTCCAGTGTGCACATAAAGGGCCAGATTCACTAAGCTGCGGGTTTGGTAAAGTGGAGATGTTGCCCATAGCAACCAATCAGATTCTAGCTGACACTCTCTAGTATGTAATAGGAAAGGCAGCGCTAGAATTTAATTGGTTGCTATGAGCAACATCTCCACTTTTCCAAACCCGCAGTTTAGTAAATCTGGCCGAAAGCGTTATTATAGTCCTCAACGGCTAAAGAGTCCAATATACAATGTCCCGGTAGCCTGCAGAGGATTCCTCTATGAGTCCAAAAACCTCAGCCATTGCAAGAACTAAAACGCGCACGTGGAGCACCACAAAACTGTAGATCATAGATTACAAACAATTTTAATAATATTTTCACATTCTTACAGTGTTTACTTAAGAATGTTATTAACATATTCCTTCATCAATACTATATCAAAGAATTTTCTTTCTTCCCCGTTATAATAATAGTAAATAATTGGATTTGTTTAAAAGACAGATGTGTTATGATAAAGATCCTGACTAATTTCCTGTTCATAAACAGTTTGCATAATAAACAACACAATAATACCAAGAATACAAATCTATAGAAGAGCAGGAGGTTTCGTAACAAGAGTTTGTTTTCCTTTACCAATTAATGTGCACTTGAATACACACAACACACACCTGTGAGCACAGATTACAGGGAAGAAGACTGACAATACAGCTGTCACAGCCAGTAAACCACAGGAAATTCTCTAACAGGTGCTCAAAAAAGATGTCCTAACATCTAGCAAAGTCATCATATTCTCTCAAGGAGTCACTGTAATTCAGTTTACACACTTAACAGTTAGGTCTTCTGCAAAACTGAAAACTAACTAGAGCGTAAGATACTTCCTTACAAAGAATCGATTACATACTGTGAAACTGAAAAGAGATTTAGTTCAAAGGTGAAACTTTCCAGCTCAACTCTAAATTAGAGATTACTCAAAAAACTTTACAGTATGTGAGTTCTATGTGCTAAATCAAAGTATTTTCCCT
>WWET01000018.1:1419368-1431240 GCA_011038615.1 Limnodynastes dumerilii
ATTACTTCACTGAAAGGGTGATAGATAAGTGGAATATTCTCCCATCTGAGGTGGTTGATGCCAGTACAGTAGAACAATTTAAACATGCTTGGGATAAATATAAGGGTATCCTAAATTGTAACCCCAATTGAGGGTAAATAGGGTCTAGGGTCAGTATAGTTTTCAATAAACAAATGGGCAGACTAGATGGGCCATGTGGCTCTTATCTGCCGTCACTTTCTACGTTTCTATGCTTGTCTAACCCTGGTCACCTGGTAGAGTCAAAAGATTTTAAAACTGCTTAAAAATCCAGGGGCTGATTCAGAGTTGCACTTAAACCTTTTTTTTTTTTAGGTGCAAGTGTGCAGCTCGGCTAAACCATTTTTCAAAGTAAGAGGTGTTAATTTTTTTAAAATTTGCATGCAGGGAAAATACATAACTTTTACACATAGAACTCACATACTGCATAGCTTTATTTTTATTCTATAAAACAGAGTTGAGCCAAAAAACTTCACCTCCTGATTTTTAATTCTGGTATTGCTCAGGTCTACACTTGCACCTAAAAAAAAAAGGTATTGCTCAGGTCTACACTTGCACCTAAAAAAAGGTGGAAGTGCAACTCTGAATGAGCCCCCCAGAGACCCAATCTTCAATCATCTGACCAATTACCGAGTGTGTAACTGGCTTGCAATTTCTTCTGCCAAAGCTTTGTAGTGTGTGTACAGTGACACAATCTTTACAGAAGATTGTTTCAGCGGATGGAGCTCTGCAGTAAAATTGGACAGGTATGTGCGCATAGATTGGGTGTTGTGGCTCTCAAGGACAAATGTCTGGACAGAATTAGGATCTCAGGAGCATTGGACAAGCGACTACCCAGCTTAACTGTCTTCCTCTGCAAAAAGTCTGTGTCATGATCTGGGCCTTCACAGAGGAGGGCTGAGCTAAGGATTTCACAATAGGGTAGCTCTACTTCATGGAGGGGGCAGGGATTTCGTATTGTGTTAGGTCAAGCTGGGACAGATTGCTACAGTGTTATTAAAGACAAGGAGCATGGATTCAGCCATTTATAACAGAATAGGAATCTTTACTTTTATTACAGCTCAAGTGGAATGTCATGAAGATCCGATCAATGTAGAAGTGTATTTTACTTCTATAATTTAGATCTGAGAAATAAGATGTTTTACCAATATAAAGATAAAGGTACACCATAACGCAACATACATAATTAGGGTCTGTAGATAAACCTCCATAGAAGAAAAAGAGCTGAGCTATAAATATTCTTCAATTACCCTAAAATATACTTCAATGTTCATCTCTATAGAACGTATAAAAATAAAGGACCAGATCTAGAGTTTGAAAATGAGAGGAAAGTTACACCTGAGTAAAACCATAATAATTCGGGTTGTCTTGTGTAAACGATTTCCTATCGAGCGGCAATGTGTTAGGTTTGCGACTCCATCATTTGGAACTCTTGTCGTGCTTCAGTGCTTTGCTGAGTTATGTGTCCCAGCAGGTGCAGTGTATCCCCAAACTTTAAATCCCACCTCAAAAGAGATGGCTTTATTACAGACAATTATCATACATGGCAAAACATCTACTTTTAATATATAACAAAATATGAGCTAAAGGTATCCCCTGCTATTTGTGTTCCTAGGCACTGCGCTCTTCAGTGATTTAAGTATGATGCAATTATTAACACTACTGGACTGAATCCTAATTGAATAGCTTCATGTGAGCGGAACTCCGGCTGCAGAGGTCTGCTATTGGACCGTCGTGCAATACCAATTACCATAATTGTAACTTATGGCTTCACACCAGCAGGACCCTAACCTAACACATACTTTACTGCGCTATTTAAATCCCCTCCCAATCCAAACATTTTACCCAGACATCCATTATGGCAACATACATTACAAAGAAGGTAGTTATCTATGGGTGTAATTCAGAGCTGCACCTATACCTTTTTTTAGGTGCAAGTGTAGATCTGAGCAATACCATATTGAACCAAAAGGACAGGCTACATTAAACTCTGAAACATGAAATAAAATTAAGAGGTGACATTTCTTAGCTCAACTCTATTTTAAATATTAAACATAAAGCTATGCAATGCTATGGAGTTGTATATGCAAAAGTAAAGTATTTTCCCTGCATGCAAATAATTAAAATTAATTAGCACCCCTTACTTTGCAAAATGGTTTAGCCGAGCTGTGCACTTGCACCTGTTCTGCCCTTACTCCCAAACTCTGAATCAGCTCCATAAATACTAATTTGGTGCAAGCAGATTTGATAGCAGAGTTTTCTGTTATTGGTTTCAAATGATCATCACAGCACTACGGTGTATAGTTGGAAGCCGTACTACCTCTATGAAGATTCTTGGCTGCCTCAACCCTAACTCCCCTTCACAATGTGACACTTGCAGTAAGGTCATCACAAACACACAGGAGACAAATCAATGTTTCCCACAATGTCAACATACTTGTCTCTTTCCAGCTGTGAACATTCTTTTGATTTGATTGGCTGCTGATTGTCGTTTATCTAACCACTTAGGGGCTGATTCAGAGCTGCACTTACACCATTTTTTTTTAGGTGCAAGTGTAGACCTGAGCAATACCATGTTGAACTGCAAGGGAAGGCAAATTTAATTTGTGAAAGCAGAATTAGAATTGAAAGGTGAAATTTCTTAGCTGAACTTTTGTAGATTAAACCTAAAGCTATGTAATACGTGAGTTCTATGTGCAAAAGTATTTTCCCTGCATGCAATGATTTAAACTTAAACAGCACCCTTTACTTTGCAAAATGGTTTGGTGAAGCTGTACACCTGCACCTATTTTGCACTTACTCCCAAACTCTGCATCAGCCCGTTAGGCCTTGATTCAACTTGAAAATAAGAGAGGAAAGTTATACCTGGGCAAAATGATGTTAATTTCAAGGGAGTCAAATTTCATCTGTTAGAAACAGTGTAATAGTTGAAAGTTATGTCTCTCAGCCCTAAACAACTATGTGAAAGTGGAGATGATCAGTATCTGTGTAAAAAAAGCAAGGGTCTATTTACTTACCTTATCATTTTTTTATGAACATTGCTGATCTAGACTCCCTTCTCCTTGCAGCAAGCCTGGAAGCTTCGTTCATAATATTTACTAATACTTACCCCTCCCCCAAGGTCCCGTGATGTCATTGCAGGATCTTTCATTCATTCGAAGCTTGAAAAAAGTCCTGACATGAGAAACACTGCGCACGCGTGAGGTCTTCATGTTGGGACGAGCATCTGCAGGCTGATGCATCCCCGATCAGGTAAGTTTAAACTTTTTTTTTTTTTTTACTTTTTTCATTTTTTTATTTGTTTTTAACAAATCTTGAATTCACATATATTCCAGCGGTCTCCCCATATATACCACACTTTTCCTCCCCCTATTAACAGCTATTAGGGACAAAAAGGAGGTTATATGGGGAGATCGCTGGAACGCGCTCCAAGGGTTAATATAACGAAGCGCTGGCCCACTCTGGAAAAAAAAAGGGCTGGCGGAAAGACCAGATATTTATATGGATCGCCATGGAAACTGCTACTTTCCATGCCAATCCATTGTTTGTAAATAAGAAAATCTTAATTTTCATGTGATAATTCCCATTTTCACCTGCAAATGGGCATTATCACAAGAAAATTATCTTTGTAAATAGACCCTATAGTATTCTCCCTCTATGCCCAGGTGTAACTTTCTTCTCTTGGGGCCGAATTCACAGCCCCAAACGTATGGCACATACGTCCATAAATTATCGATAATAGCTACTACGCATGCGAATTAACTATTTTACGTCACCTACGTATCGTTTTGTTCTCTACGTAACAAAACAATACGTAGACTACGTAAAATAGTTACTACGCATGCGTAGTAGCGATTATCGGTAAATTAAGGAAGTATGTGCAATACGTCCGGGGCTGTGAATCAGGCCCTTATTTTCAGACTGTGCCCCCCATCTGTGCCCATAAATTGCAACAGTACAGTTAAGTGGAAATGATGAAGTGATCTCTAGACATAAAGGGGGCTTATTCAGAGTTTGGGAGTAAGGGTAAAAAAGGTGCAAGTGTGCTGCTCGGCTAAACCATTTTTTAAAAGTAAGCAGTGTTAATATAAAATCTTTAGCATGCAAGAAAAATACTTTACTAGAACTCACATACTGCATAGCTTTATGTTTAATCTATAAGATAGAGTTAAGCTAAGAAACTTCACAGTGTAAATTTGCATCCCCTTGCAGTTAAACGTGGTATTACTCACATCTACACAGGCACCTAAAAAAAAAAAAAAAAAAAAAAGGTGTAATTGCAAATCTGGATCAGCCCCATTGTCTTTTGGTTACTAAATACATACTTCGTAAGAATTGGTCATTTAATTAGTATTTTCCCAATTTGGTAAATGAAAAACAAATCAGAAAATTTTATCAAATTAAAGAGCATTCATTCATCTCTAGCTAACTAGTCCTTGCATGGACTAATGGGTTTGGGGAAAAAAATGTCATTAGAGAAACCCATATACCCATAAAGAGTACTCACAAGACACAGAAGTTGTTCATTCTGGGCTGGATCCAGACCTTGTTAAGTGCGTGAACTTAGTTACTCAAGGGCTAAACCATTTTAATTTCAGGGGGAGACAAATTAATTGTATTCTTTGCATGCAGGGATATATCTTTGAATTGCTTACTGCACACAGATACTGACCAGCTTTATTATCACACTGTTATTTAGACTTAGTATAGGAAACATCACCTCTCATCTCTAATACCATTTGCAACAGATGAAATATGACTCCCCTGCAATCAACATGGTTTAGCCCAGGAGTAACTACCGGTAAGTTCATGCACTTAACAAGGTCTGGATCCAGCCCACTATCACTAGCAGGTCCCTGTAATCAGTTCTTGACAGCTATGAGTGTAAATAATTTGAGACACGTTAAGTTTTATTTGGTTGTTTTGGGTTCAATATCAAACATTTACCTTAATAAGAGTTATTGATAAACATCTAAAGAGAGTAAAGAGGTGGCTGGCAAGATACCAATTATATATTCTAATAAACAAGTGGTTCTACTGAACTACGAGACCCGAAGGCCTCTAGGTCATGCAGTGTGAGAGCGACTGCGTCTAACAATCCACCATTAGTGTTCTTGGTAGGAATCACACTTTACTGTTGTTGACACGGACTCAGAGATTTCTTGGACTGTAACCTATCCCAGGGGGTTGAATAAATAAGACCATGTGTGATTTAGGTTGATCTATACAACCGTTTTCCATGAGTGTGCACACTTCAAAACTCTAATGACATCATTACATCATTCAATGGGAGAGTTAAGAAATGTATAAAAATCCATTCAAACAATGCTCTGTGCATTGGAACAATAAGACAAAAATTCAATATTATACCAAAAATGTGTTTATCATGTGACTGGCTCGATAATCAGATGAAAATAATGTAGTGTGTACCCGGCTTTAGTTTAAGCCTAAATTCACAGATGCCATTGATTTTTTTTATGTCAGGAACAGGTTTATTTTATAGAGGACAAAAGATACTGAAACCAACAAGCTTTCATGTACAATCTCTCAAACCTGTATACTATACTTATTATACCCTGGCAATAAGCACAGACTGCAGTCATGTGGGCATTAAGGTTTACAGCAATAGGAAAGCCATGATCACAAAAGAAAGAGTTAAAATTGATTTAGTACATTCGATTGTCACAATCACAATACAATATAGAGTTAAAAGAATGTCAGGAAGCCACACTTTATCCCAGACATAATAATGCCACAGTTTAACACTCTGGAAACCTACTGTACACATCAGGTTTGCAATACTGTGTCATTGACCCCCACTCATTAAATACATCCCTTAACCAATTCCCTACTGAATGGATAATGGATACACAAACACTTATAAGCACAAAAAATGTACATTATAAAGTACAGGAAAACTGACACAAGGTTTTTCTTTTTAATGATTTAATTGCTGGTTGCCAGAAACAGTAAGAGTTCAAGATCATAAAATACCTGTAAAGACTATGGGGCTTTATTCAAAGATTTTGTGCATGCAGAAAACACACAACTCTGGATAGGACGTAGTGAAAAGGGGAAGCGCAGATGAATCCATGTGCACAGAGGCTGCGGGTCATACTGCTTGACCATTTTCAGTCTTAAAACCCCCCTTTAAAGTCTTTCTACATTATTTACAGCCATGCCTGAGCACAGAGCACCATTCCTACTGCTATTTTGGCATAAAGAAAACTATATATTTTTTATACAGCAGAAATGTCCTATAAACAGTTAATTAATCAGACCTTTTCAGTGTTATATTTTCACCATGTGTAGATCAGTGTTTTTATTACGTATTACATATAGGGCCATTTCCCCATTGAAAATGACCTGCTCCTATGACTTCCACCATCCCCTGACATGCTGCAAGGTTTTCATGGAAGCGCAGGTATCTTAGACAGCTACTGCGCCTATTAAAATGAGTTAAATGCCCCTTTTCTCATTTTTATACCACATTCAACGAGCACACGGATGCGCAGACAGGCGCAAGGGGAGCACTGCGGCGACTTTCTTATGCTTGCTCTTGATTTAAGCCTGCTCTGAGCATGCTCAGTGCGAAATTCCGCTGCTCTTCCATCTAAAAATAAAAGACATATGTGCAACTCTGGATCTGCTCCTATATCCATCAAATTTCTGGCTTCACACAGAAGAATTTTACAAAAAAACAATCATTTACTGTGTTTTCCATACTTGCCTCATATACAATGTTACTATCGAGTCTAGCTGCAGTGCATGCTACTGTAAAACCACCAACATACAGTATAGCCCATGTAATAATAAATAAATACATTTAAAAAAAAATGAACATCATGGTTTTGCACGTCATTATAGCTAAACTATTTAATTGGTTGTTACTTGAATACTTATAATCTGAATAATAATCGTTTACATTTCAATACAGTAGTAAATTAGCAAAGAAACCATATTGATATTTACTAGTTAACATTTCATGATCAGTTAAACACATAAGTTGCATTGTCTCAAAGCATACTGTAGCCAAGACTTATGCCACCCATTTCATCCCTGCACCTTTCAAAACAATGTAATCAGTAGCCAGCGGGCTAACCACCTATCACTTCTCTGACACTACTAGCCCATTTGACATGTAGCATGCCAGACATGCTGAGGAATCACTTCTTCATTTCAGCATGATACAATTTAATGAGGCAAACATGAGAAGCAGCTTCACAGAATTGTATCGATTCAATTTGATCTACTGCTCTTTGTTTTCTGATGTGTTCAATAAATCTTGTGCAAAAATCCTCAACATTTCTCGTCTGCTTGCACTGGCTGGACGTGAACGTCTCTCTCTCCCTCTCTGTTAGTCTGGGTATCAACCAATGCTGGCTTTGACTTGGGAATCAGTGCCTCCAAATCTGCTTGCACTGGATGAGTAACAATGTCCATGTTCTGCTTGAAATAACCTGGGTGTTATTGTGCCATCTATGTTGGCACTGCCTTGCGCATCAATCCCTCCTATATTTCTCCTTTCCATCATCACTGCTCCCTGCTCTGTTGGGACTGGATATAGCAGCAAATTTTTTTTCCATCCACCACTGTGGATAAGACAGGAAGTGGTTAATGGAGCACAAGCTCCTTATTGTTTGTCTGTCAATGAAGCAGCCAAAGGAGACCAGCTGATCCCCATTCACTGCCACTAAAACCATTCACAGCAGATCAGTGGAGAAGCAAGATTTCCTCCTGATGGAGTCCAAAGCACTGTGTGGATGTCCAAGGCACAACAACCGATGACAGTAAGGGTTGATGTGCCACCAAAGCACTCATGGCTGCACAGCCTCATCAATGCCCAGTTGTTTACATACTGTGAACACACAATTCTAGAGCCCAATCATTGATGACACTGAACGGTTAACATCACAGCTCCAACAAATGCATTTATAAACAGTTATACATGATCGACTGTTATTGTGCCCTTCATGCAAGTTTGTGTTACCGTATGACACAGATCTTAACACAAGACATGATAGTATTTATAGAATTGTGAACATAAATTATTTATGACTTGAAATCTTTGTAAAATACATGGTAAATTTTGAATAGCACCATAAATAAAAGACGTGGGTCATGGAAAACGTATCAGACTAGTCTAGAGGGACATGCATTGAAAATAAATATATATATATATATATATATATACAAAAAAAATACTGAAAGCCACTCATAGGTTGCATAAAAGAGATATCTCAATAGTAACACAAGCAAGGGACATGTCAATACAGTACCATAACGAAAGCCTATATAACAGCAGCATACAATGCAATCTCAACAGCAAAGGAGGAAGAGATGGAGGCAGCAGCTTGTCATTCCCACCAAAATAAACAGTAATAATAACACTGCCTGGTCAACCCTGGATCAATCCCCATCTAATTGCCCCAGTATGTTCAGGAATAACGCTATATTCTTTCCCATTAGCCCCCCTTCATTTATAAATGTGTCGCCTTTTGGAGGATTTGTTCAGGAAGAGAGTTTCATGGATGGAAACAAGCAGACGAGAGCTGGCAGATTATACCCCAGGGTTGCAAGACCAGGGCTGGCAGCCTAATTTACAGAATAAAATGAGAAAACAAGCAGGTGGCCCTCTGACCCAGCCCAAGATAGCCCAATATGCTATAGCCCGAGGGCAATTACCCCCATGCCCAGTTACCCCCTCCCCCTGGCAATGCCAGTCTCAGGGAGCAGGATTGTAGGATATTGTGCAGTTATAGGAACTGGGGAGAGCCTTCAACCCACTTCCAAGTGTCCCCCATAATCCACGCAGCTAAAGACCCAACATCTGAGAGACTCCCGAGTGAAGGCACAGCCTGCATCATACAATGGAGGCGGCATGACTGTCCCTGTGCATGACAATAAGAGCACCCCACAAGACAGGGGCAGCTCCCCAACACTCCGGCCAGTCTGTGGGAGCAGAGAGGCCTCTCGGAGAAGCCCGGAACTGGCGGGGAAACTGCACAGCTGCCCGTCCTTCGTCCACCCCCTGACTCACACACACACGCCCGCTACACCCGCTCCGTACCTGCCGTGAAACCAGTCCTTGCAAGCGTCGCACTCGATCATGAAGCGGGTCACGTCGTAGGGCAGGCGGCAGATGCAGTACACAGGCACCGTCGCCATGTTAGATCCCCGCTCACAACAACACTCCCAGGGAGGGACTGATAGGACACCGGGGGAGAGCCGGAGGTGGGGGGGCACGGAGGGGAGACGGGAAAACCAGCCGCCCCCGGGACTCTAGATCCGGACACAATGCGGGAAAATGCGGGAAAGTTTCCGTGGGCTCTCCCCGAGCTCCTCCCGGATCAGAGCGAGGGAGGCGGCGGCTGAGCGGGGCTCGGAGCGGGGACAGGCTTTGTCTGTGTGCCCCCTGGTGACAGCTCCACACAGCCCTCTATACACTGCACCACACAACGCTGCTCACACACATTGTAACACAACCAGCATTTGTGTGTTTCTGTCACACCGTCAGTGTCTACTTGTGTTGTCACACATCTCTTATAACTCACAATACACAAGTGTGACAACGCTACACAACTCACTGCATTACACTGCTCGTCAACACACTGCTTAATACAACATACCACACTAATACCTTCCATGCACACCACTATGGAAATAGCCTTAATAACACACAACTCTATTTAACACATCTGTCATCTGTGCTCCTTATACTACACAACTCCTTACAGTATATTACACCTTACAAGCAGCTGCAGTGTCTCCACACTAACTCTTATAGCCCATGTGTGTTGTCAGTATTATACAGTGCACTTTATATCTGATGTCTGTAAAGGTGATGTTGCATTGAACACATTCAGAAAATGATCTATAAAAAAGACAAATTCTAAAGTGTCTACTACTATATGCTGAGTAGTAGATGCACTGTAAGGGCATTTTGTTTGCATCAGACATACCTATACTCATATCTAACCATTTCAAGTCATAAGTGAAGTTTGTTAACTATTCTTATAACAAAAAAATCTGTTTTATATCAATATTTTGCATGCAAATCAAATTTCCTCAATTTTTTCACACACAAACTTTATATTTGCTACAATAAAAAAAAGGTTTTGTCTGCTTAAGTAGTGAATACACAATCAACCAATCTATTGCTTTAGCTGTTTTTTCATATGCCCCTTGACACCTGCTATATGGCTATTTGCAGACCTATATGCATTATGTATCTAAGTGTTGCAGCATGCATTTATTCCTTATTATGCAAATATAACCATGCTAGCTTAGCACTGCCCAAATCTCCAGTTGCCAGTAAGTATAAGTGTCAGATGCAAGTGAATCTGTGTGATTAGGCAGCTCTTTTGTAGTTATGTGGAACATAACTTCATTTATTTTATGGTACACAAACCAGCATAAATCCAACTTGGCATCGGGTCCTGTTGATTTGTTTCAGCAGGGCCAGCTTAAGAACCACTCAAGCAGTGCAGCTTCCAGGGCACCATGACTTGGGGACATACCAGACGGCTGCCCTGCTGAATTTAACCAAGGGCTAAAGAGCAGTACATCTATGGACACAAACATTGTCTGGGCACTTCTGCTAGTGGAATAACTGATCCAATTTCTTCTATTTGATGGCCTTTAAGTCGACACTCAAATAGGATATTGTAAAGATGATCGATACTTTGTTCAGCATTACAGCAATACTAAAACTAATCCTAATGCTTTATCTAATTAATAATTCTAATCTTAATTACACACCTTGAAGCAGGTCCAATGGCAGGCCCAAGACAGGAGCTGACTGGTTGGGAAACGGAGAGAAAAAAATAACTCAGAGTGGACTTATCAGGGAGAGGAGCAGGAGTGGGGAAATGTAAGCAAAGGAGCAGATGATGCATAAGGGAAAGAAAAGGAGCAGTGGGAGTCAGGCCGAGGAAGATATGGAGCAGAAGACAATGAAGAGAATAGCAGAGGACAGACCAGGAAAGCCATGTAGCAAAAGACACAGAAGGGAGCAGCGGGAGACACTGGAGGGAGCAGTGAGGGACAGACTGGGGAAGGCATTAATCGAAGGACATAGATGGTAGCAGAGGAATCTTAAGGGATAAGCGGACACCAGGGGTAGGGTCAAGGTAAGGAATTTATTTCATATTTTTTGTGCTTTTTTAAATTTATTACAATTGTTTTAATTGTCAACGTTACAAAGGGCTATTATGGGGATTAAAGAGATTCAGGTGAGGGGAGGTTGAGATATGGCTGATGGGGACATATGAAATTATACCATGGGATATATAGAACTCTACTTCTATCTAGTAACCAGTCTGATGGTCCTGGGGCCTTCTGTGTTATACAGAACCAGGCAACTTCCTGAGTAATGCAGAGCACCATCAGTGTCTTGTGTTCCCCTCTCTACACAACATCCAACACCATCATAATACCACCCAGCCATCTGAATAAGACATTACACATCTAACATCAGTGCTTGTGTTCCTATAGTCAGGTGCATCAATATTGGGACATCAACACAATTCTCATATTTTGGGATCTATACACCACCACAATGGATTTGAAATGAAACAAACAAGATTTGCTTTAACTGCAGACTTTCAGCTTTAATCTGAGGGTATTTACATCCAAATCAGGTGAACGGTGTAGGAATTACAACGGTTTCTATATGTGTCTCCCACTTTTGAAGGGACCAAAAGCAATGGGACAAACTACACAATCCTAAATCAAACTTTCACTTTTTAATACTTTGTTGCAAATCCTTTGCAGTCAATTACAGCCTGAAGTCTGGAAGGCATAGACATCACCAGACACTGGGTTTCATCCCTGGTGATGCTCTGCCAGGCCT
>WWET01000018.1:1463793-1475693 GCA_011038615.1 Limnodynastes dumerilii
ACTTAAAAGGGTTAAACTGATTATAGTTAATTTTTCTGCAGTCTCATTGGCTGCTCAGGAGTTTAGTAAAGAACTGAACAAAGAACAGAAATGGAATCTGTCACTGGCAGTAAGTGTCATATGAGTGAGGAAAGTAAGCAATAATACAGACAGGGAACTATAGCCACAAATGACTCACATACCACAGCAATGTTTGTTAAACTACATATTAGACAGACATAATTTTACATATGTAAAGAAAGGTGAGACAGCGCTAGATGTCGTAAGATATGAATTAAATTAAAATAAAATATAACTGTAAATACAACTGCGGTGGCTGAAATAAATCAATAAATTATATACACCAGTGCATAAAGTATATTAAATTTGTATATTTATTAATACTAATCCTATTAAAAGATGCCTAAATAGGCATAACAATTTAAAAATAAAATAAGTAAATAACATAAAATCAATTATATTCCTGACAAATCATTTGATTTAAGCTCAGCGGTGTTCAAAACTACAGTGAGACAGTTTCCCATGGATTTTCTTAATCCTTGATAAATAAGTTGTCCCCAAAAAAATATAAAAGAAAAAATTCCGAAAGTGGTTCTACTAATTGTACTAAGGAAACTGTTTCTTTTATATCTAAATTCAATACAAAATCTTGTGATATAAAAAAAGTGATAGATAAGAACTTTCAAATCTTAATGTGTGACCCTATTCTTAACAAATCACTAATTAATAAGCCTAAAATAATTTTTAGAAGAAATACAAATTTGAAGAACTACCTAGCTCCTAGTCAAATTAAATCTAATTGTTCAGACCCCTTGATTTCCAAAACCCCCTCAAGTTCCCTTAGTTGGTTACCACCAAAACCAATAGGCTGCTTTAAATGCATCAAACCTCGATGTTTGACCTGTACTCATATTGAACATCGGAGTACTACTTTTTCTTCATCTGTGTCTAAGCAAATGTATCCAATGAAATTTTTTTCTAATTGTGAATCCAGCTATGTAGTTTACCTCCTTCAGTGTCCTTGTGCCCTACAATATGTGGGACGTACCACAAGGACACTGAGGGAGAGACTAGGCGAACATCGTAGAAATATTATTAATAATTGTCTTAGACACAATGTTGCAAAACATTTCAATATGGTACATAATGGGGACCATAAGAATCTGAAAGTTACTATCATTGATGTTATACAACCCACACCAAGAGGTGGTGATAGATTTAAGCTGCTATGTAGAAGTGAGATTAAATGGATTTTTAAATTGCAGACTCTCACACCTGATGGCCTCAATGAAGCCCTTAAGTTTACCTCTTTGGGCTTCTAAGTTCTTATTATATCCTGTTATCTATTATTATTATTATTATTATTATTTTTTCACACTAATTCAGGATTAATTTTTAATACGTTTAATTGATTAAATATTTACAATGTGGATCTTTCCTTGTCAACACACTACTCACTTCTAGTGTACACATGATGTAATTATAATCACCATATTTACTTCACTTCTTTTAATTTAATTTATTAATTTATTAATTGTTCACTATACATTGATCTTTAAACTCAAGCGACAATATTGGGTCATTACAAGTTATATGAAATTGTAGTAACACTAATTATATCTATAACCATATTATGTCCACATAGGTTTGACATAGATTAACCATTGGTTATTTAGAGATAATCACCACTCCTTCTTTTCTCACCTAATTACTGCACCCTCAAGAAATAGATCCCACCCCCCACAGCAATATCTTTAAAGGACTAATATATTCACGTTCACCTAACACATTAACGAGTCTAAATCAATAGATTTGGGATCAACATATTTATTCAATCTCATCGTATCACACCAATATAACTAATCTATTTATTATTATTGCACACAGTACCATTAAAATTCCCTTTTTCATTCACTTAAGTTAGTTCATTTAAGTTTAACCCATTATAGTGTATAATAGAAGTTATATTTAGATGCTTCTTGGTCTGTAATAATTTATTATGGACACATTAGATTCTGTTGCGTTCATAACAGTTTAGCCCACTTTTTTATTTTTTATTTTTTTTATTTTTATTTTTTTATTTTTTTTTATTTTTTTATTTTTATTTTTTAAATATTTTGCTCACTCATTCATATTTATTAATATTATCAATATTTAATTATTTTTAATTATTTTTCGTTTTTCTATTTCCTACCAGTATTTTTATACGAATACATATTATACAATCAGATTTTTAATAGTTTGAGACAAATGATTGACTATGCATATCTCATAGTTTTATTTATTCATTTATTATTATATATTTATCAATCTATAGAGCACTATCTGATATGTTGTATTAGTGTATACGCAAGTGTGCATATATGTAGGTATGTGTATATGCCATACTGGTATGTATGCGCATTTAATGCTTTACTGGGAAAATATTATTATTGATTATATATTTGTATGTCCTTGTCCCCCTCTTTGATATCGATTTATTGATTGTTTTGAGCCATACAATGATTTTGGAAATTCTATCCGGGTATCTTATGTTGCCTATATGCTACCTATTAGCAATTATATAATATCTTGTATTATATTTATTTTATTTTATTATATTTTCTGTTTTTCACACTAGTGCATAACAACAAAAAACTTTTTGTTATTTTTTATTCAATGTCTTTTAATGTTTTTTTTATATATGTATATTATGTATCCTTGTTACAATGTATGTAAACAGGTGCCAATTAAATCAATCACAGACCCACTATAAAGGCAGGGTTTAAGAGGCACGTCACTACCTATTGCCCTCTGCTTGAGAAAGTGTCCAGGACGACACGAAACGCGTTGCAGTTTAAATCCTGACAGCATTGAAGTCCAGCCCGACAGTGTTTTAACTTAGCTCACCACTCCGCCTCTCACGGTTCATACATTGAGGAGTTAATCTTGAGTCCTAAACAGACCACACACCGCTGCTGTACAAACTGAATTACATCCAGTCAATTGGCGCCGGCTCCGGGGACGCCCGGTAAACCGGTTTTGCCTTTTCATCAAGAAAACGCTACGGGGACTATTCATCAATTTAAGAGCTTATTGGATTAGATGGTCTGTTCCAGCAACCCATCGATTGAGGCTCCGGAGGCGTGAGTTGATAAAACTTTACCTTATATTATCTGGTGAATGAACTCATTATTCACTTTGCATATCAAGTGGATACAGCTAAGTGTCTTTAAACGTTTCATTGAGTAATGAACATACCAATCCAGGCTGTGAATTGATAAAGTCTGATACACAGTGGTTATTTTACCTTCCGTTCGGCCTCCCCATATACAGAGGGGAGAAGTTCCCTGCGGACTGTGATACCAACTTATTTATAAAGGATTAAGAAAATCCATGGGAAACTGTCTCACTGTAGTCTTGAACACCGCTGAGCTTGAATCAAGTGATTTGTCAGGAATGTAATTGATTTTATGTTATTTACTTATTATATTTTATTTATAAATCTTTATGCCTATTTAGGCATTTTTTAATAGGAATATTATTAATAAATTTACAAATTTAATATACCTTATGCACTGGTGTATATAATTTATTGATATATTTCAGCCACCGCAGTTGTATTTACAGTTATAATTTAATTTAATTTATATTTTACGACTTCTAGCGCTGTCTCACCTTTCTTTACTTTGTTATCTCCCCTGCAATCAACATGGTTTAGCCCAGGAGTGACTTTAAGTTCTTATTTTAAGAAGATTCTTAAGTGTGAATCAGGTCCTAAGAGAGGAAAGTTACTCCTGTGCTAAACCATGTTGATTTCAGTGGGAGTCCAGATAATTGTATTCTTTGCATGCAGGGATATATCTTTGAATTGCTTACTGCAAACAAATACTGACCAGCTTTATTATCACACTGTTATTATTGGGCTGAGAAACATCACCTCTCAATTCTAATACTGTTTGCAATGGATAAAATATGACTCCCCCCTGCAATCAACATGGACCCAGGAGTTACTTCTTTCTCTTAATTTCAAGCTCCTTCTTAATTCTGGATCCAGCCCATAGTAATAAAATTTCCACAAATGAAAGAATAAATCATACAAATACATGACAAGGTCTTTCAAGACAATGGAGGTTGTTTGATAAAAAAAAATACTATAAATAAAGACATTGGATCAAATCTAGATATAATAGTATTAGGCTAGTGGTGCATAAATAAGGATCGTGCATAATGGTTTAGCCCTTAGGCCAAGCCCTTACTGTATGATTTAAATAGCTTCCCCCTCCCACTATGGAGACATGACAGCACATTATGAAAACGACTACAATAACAGGATCTAGTCTATTATCATATAAGGGTGTGGCCTATAATATCTGAAAAATGAAGTAAAATCTTCTGCTAATAACTTTCCCTTTCTCCTAATCACAGGATATGTGTAAAATAAAATGCAATATAGACATCAAACAAATGATTCAACTTTTTTTTTTAAAACCTTTTTTTATTGGAGCATATAGAATATAGCACAAGATCAATTTATACATGAAGTCTTGTAAGACATATAGATGTAACATAAGTTTACATAATAACATATTTACAGAAGGTCAAAAACTTAGTAAGCTCAACAGAATATAGTGGCAATAGATACAATAAATCTACAAAAATCAAAACCTCCTCAATTAATCTCCAAAATGTGGATTGATGAGCGTTATGAAAGGTAATTATTGCTTAGTTAGGTAACAGGTATAAGTCTAAGCTGTCAAGCTTCCCAGTCACTCAGGACAATGGGTGGGTCATTGACGTATACCCTAAGCTCATAACTATATGTATTTTGAAAGCATAGTTGGATGCATGGTTTAATTGTGTCAGGGAGTGTGTCAATAAAACGTTCCCAGATTCCAAACATTTTATGTGTTCGTAATTTTTTATGTATGGAATCCTCCATGTGAAACATCAAGAGGGATGGGGGGCTACCTGGATCCACTGCTGCAGTATGAGGGCCGGATTCCCAGTGTGCATGTGAGCTGCTTGTGTGTCAAGTCTGATACATGTGTACTTCATCCGCGCTGGTTGTGTTGGTGCTGCTCGGCTTGTGATTGGTCGTGTGGTCACGCGTGAGGTAATGTGAGTTCTGGCTCCTTTTTTCTTACAAAAAAAAGCACTGGCTGTTGGCAGTAATAAATATGGACATGAACATGGTATAGTAGAATGAAGTTCCTTATATACAAAGAGAGTTAATGTTTTGTAGCATTAAGTGGAAAACCTTAAATAGATACTGTTGCTCTGTTCATAATGTTACTTCCACACATAAAGGTCCAGGTTTTTAGAAAGCATTGTAACGCACCTCACTATGTGGCTATGCTCACCTACAGAAGGTGCCTTGACGGTGGGCAGGTGAGCTTAACCCACTATAGCTATATTGTGAATGAAACCTCCATTGTATGTGACACATAGTGTTATATAATGTCTGTTTGAAGCGCCAGACCTCTCTTTTGTTCCTTGTAGTTACACAGTGTTACTTTGGTCCTTGGCTGCACCTCTCTATTTATATATACACTTGCACACATTTCATATATTGAATTAGAAGCATGGAAAAGAAAAAAAGCCTGTGTTTTCTTGTTGCTGTTACTAGTTTTACTTTAGGAGCCTGACCCCTCCACAATATGGCGCTGCACATTGTTCAAATGGCAGCAGTGTCTTACTACAGACCTCCTGAGTACACATATAGCAGATGGATAGGGACTCACCTACAGGAGGTGTCTTGACGATGGGCAGGTGAGGTTAACCCAATATAGCTATTCTGAACTAAACCTCCTTTTTATGTATTTGCTGACACATAGTGTTAGATAATGTTTGCTTGGTGCACAGGTCATCTCTTTTGTTCCATGCTGATGTTAGATATAACACAATGATTCTGCACGTATACCATGCAACGATACCACAGGTGGTGGAGGTGAATACACAGACGTAAGCTGTAAACCCAGACTGCAATGAAGCCTTTCCACATGAGCCAATTATCTTCTTCACAGACTTACTGACAGCATCGGCATACAGCTGATGCTGTGTTGAATTCGTCCTGGCTATGAACACGGCGTGGATTGTGTAGGAGCCAGTGCTAGTCACTCAGTATAATAGAACTCTCAGAGCAAATTAGCGTGGTGTCCTCACAAATAGTAACAGCAAATAGTACAACCTTACGCGTTTCATCACTTTGCTGTGATTTCCTCAGAGGGATAATGTGTGGGTTAGAGGATGAGGAATGGAGTGAAGTGCTAGCAAGCTCACATAAGTGCTCCAAATCTTTGCGCTTCCATCAGATACAATTGTACATTATTCATAGATGCTACCTCAATCTGCAGCTCCTTGCCAGATTCAACCCTTCCATATCAGATAAATGCCCAAATTGTGGGGGATTTGGATGCTCCTTCTGGCACCTTCTCTGGGAATGTCCACTTATACAGATGTTTTGGAAATCGGTTGGGGAGTGTATCAGCAAAACGGGGACTGGTGACCCCTTTTGATTTCCCTGCTGTGTGCATATTTGGTCTGCAATTAGGGGGGTGGACAAGGATTTACAACAATATATTAATGGATTGAATCTATATGCAAGGGTTTGTGTGGCAAGGAAATGTTTGGCAGATACTGCTCCCACCTTAATGGAATGGATACAATTAGCGGAGTCCACCTTGGCGCATGAGAAATATGTTTCTGAAAAAAGAAACACCAGGCTGAAATATGACAGAATCTGGTCTCGGTGGCTTGTATCAGAATGTATTGGTGAAATATTGGGGAGGAGTAGTATTTGTGACAATGGGCCTGATCCAGAGCTACGACCGCAAGCGAGCGTACGCTCATCGTAAGCGAAAATTCGGTAAAAAATTCGCAACGCGCATGCCCAGTATGACAGCTTCCGGTCGCCCGGGCGTCATGAGCGAATAGCGGTCGTATTGTGAGCGAATTTTTCGCTCGATGGGCGTGCGTTCAGTACGATGGTCGCCTGGGCGCCCGTTTTACTACAGGGAGGCGGGGATAGCCATTTAAATTGTACAGTATGGGCGTGCTAAGCCCGTACGCTCAGCGTATTTTGTGCGAAAATTCGTACGGCCGACGGTCGTACCCAGTGTAGGGTATAGGCGTCGTAAGCAGGTACTTTACTATGGGAGTGTTAGGGGCGTGTATGTTTATTCGCACGGTCGAACGTACGCATTCGCTCGCCGTGCGAATTTTCGTAACGCTGGATCAGGCCCAATGGCATGCTACTATAACAATATGTTTGTTAGAATATTGGCATATAAAACACTCCTTTGGCAAACATGACCTTTAATGGGATGTAAGGTGGGAGGGTTCTAGAGGAATTGTAATTTTTTTAGGCAAGGATAAGATAGCTATGTTTGTGAGTTAAACTATATTCTATTGCA
Source organism: Limnodynastes dumerilii (assembly GCA_011038615.1). Lineage (NCBI taxonomy): Eukaryota > Metazoa > Chordata > Amphibia > Anura > Limnodynastidae > Limnodynastes > Limnodynastes dumerilii. The sequence goes on from WWET01000018.1 coordinate 1,471,188, forward strand.
TAGCATCTGGAAAATTGTAAAAACATTATGGTATATGTATACTTTTCTTTGTCCTAAATATAAAGATTCCATTAAAGTTGGTCATATAGTAATGGGAGGGAACATTTTGCTGATTCATTCTATGTTATGTGTCACTGTTTATACTGAACAATGTTATATACCTATTATGCTTTTTATGTTCCAAATGAAATGTGCATTGACAAATATGCTGTTATGTCTGTGTTTTTTATGTTGTTTGTTGATGAAAAATCAATAAAAAAGATTTAATAATTAATATTTTTCAAGTATTTACATGTAAGGCATCTAGCATCATTGCATTTAAAAACCCAATAGTTGGCACAGGTAACCAATTTTTATATTTGTTCTCACTTTCTATAGGGGCTGTTTTAGTTCTTGATTTTTAATGAAAAAAAACTAGGATCCAATAAATTTCATAAGTTTTTTTCTTTCTTATGTATAACCTTGGGTCTAGACTCCTATCTTGTAATATAGAATAATTGGTTTTAAATATATTTAAAATTTTATAGGATGCTGTATTAAACCTGGTTATAAACGCACACTCATTATAAAAAATATTTTTTATTTTTGTTTTCAGACAAAGATGCTTTTTCTTTTTTATCCATTATTAATAAATATGACCTGTTCATATGCTCTACTTCATTCATTGCTTTTAATAGGATATGCTCGGGGTATCCTCGTTCCTCAAAATGGGACAACATGTCAAGGGCCTGTTGTTTAAATTCCAGGGATGAGGAGCAGTTTCTCCTTAGAGGCATTAATTGACCCTTTGGTACATTATCTTTCCATTTGGAATGATGAGCACTATGATAATGCAAATATTTATTAGCATCTGTGGGCTTTTGATAAGTGTAAATGACAATTTTCGAACCAAGAATTTTAAGAGATAAATCCAAAAAATCCATGGCAAAATGATCAAATCTGTGTGTAAATTCAAAATTATAGTTATTCTGGTTTAAATGTGCAATAATATCCTAAGCTTTAATTTCACCACCACCGCAAATAATAAATATATCATCTATATAACGGCCATAGAAGACCAGGTCTGTCCCGAACTTACTCCCCCAAACATGGGTCCTTTCAAAATTACCCACGTATAGGTTTGAGTAGCTTGGGGCGAAGCGGGTCCCCATGACTGTTCCCTGCATCTATAAATAATGTGTTCCCCCCCCCCCAAACAAAAAATTATTGTAAGAATAAAGTAAATAAAAGCAGAAATAAAATTTAGTTGTAATGTGGGTTAATGACCAAATTCTTTTAAAATATTGGTAAATGTGATTATTCCTCTATCATGAGGAATATTAGTGTAGAGGGACTCAATGTCTAAATGAGAAAACTATAGTGATTCTCCCAGGTGATGTCATCTAATACATTTAAAAGGTGAGTGGTGTCCCTAATATATGATTTTAACTGTGGAACTAGAGGTTGGAGAAAAGAATCAACATGAAAAAAAAAGATTGGATGTTAAGGAATTCAAACCAGAAGTAATTGATCTTCTTGGAAGAAGAACTAAGCTTTTGTGAATTTTGGGTAATAAATATAGTGGGTATAACTATAGTGTGGTTCAAAAAGAAACTTAAACTCATCCCTGGAAATAATCTGATTAGTCATAGCATTTTCTAGGAGAGTGAATAACTCCTTTTGAAACAAGTAAGTGTTTTTTTCTTTTAACTGTATATAATATATTTAGATAGTTATCTATTTGCTTCCATGCATCATAATCTAAAACCACCACTGCTCTGCTTTTGTCGACTGCTTTTATGACTATAGTCTCATGTTTTCTTCATTTTTTTGCATCTATTGCATTCTTATTACAGTTTTTTGCCCCTGTCTAGATACTCATCTCAGAGCTCTGTTTTTCAATTCACTTTTCAAAAACTTACTTGTCTAAACTGGAATAATTGGAGCAGATATATATATAATATAAGTTACCATTTTCTCCTCACATAGGCCCAGATCCTAAACTACGTACGCGAGTGATTTTACACACCGCAGATGTTACACCATGTAAGTCTGAACGTACGTACCAGCCTTGTATCAACAACGTAACTAGGAACGAAGGGGTGTGACATCCATACAACACCCGTAATTACGCTTCGGAGGCGGGGTGAGGCATTTAAATCATGCAGTATGGGCGTGCTTAGGTACTTACGTACGTGAAGCTTTATGTAGTTATGCTTTGAAAAGTTAAAGTAGGGTTTGGCAAGCGTAAAACGGCCAAAGTACGTACAAGAAAGGGGAGTGGCTAGGGGAGTGCATAGAAAATACGCTAGCGCAAATACGCTATGTGATTAAAGCATTTAGGTCTGGATCTACCCCATAGCGATTATGTAACATATTTTTTTGTGTATGTTTTTTTAAAATAAATTTTAAATGTTGTTACACGGTTTCAAGGAGTCTATTGTATAATATTTTATTCTTCATTTGAGATTATTATATCTTTTGGTGAATTATTGGTGCTATACCCTGATATGTGTCTTAGGGCTTCCCTACCATCCTGGCTCATATTCACAGATCCGGCTAAGTTAGGTGCAGACCCTTTTTAGGTACCTTATGGGACTTATGAGTGCCATAGGACTACCTTAACAACCATGCAATGTCTGTATGGACTCCCACTTCTATCTAATCCCTCTCCGAGGTGGCATTATGCCGCCTCTTTCTACCTAAAATACTCTGTGCGGTCTTTAAAGAACACATGGAGGCTATCTACACACCGAACTGGTGCGTAGATTGCGTAACTGACCTACTACACATGCATAGTCGGTTCTTTACTAAAGGAATGCACCTAAAAAGAGACTGCTTCTTAGGTGTGAATACGGGCCTCTGTTCTTATTCTCCTTCTTAAGACCCTCCCACTCTTCTTAAATCAGCCCAGAGGTTGCCATGGCATGCCTCATTCTACTTCCTGAAGTACGTGCGGTCTTTAAAGACCACACGTACTAAATTTACGTACCTAATGGTATGCGTAAATTACCTACTACACATACTTAGTAGGTCATTTCGTAAAAGACGCTTCTAAATCGTGAATACGGTCCCATATACCCATTTTTGTTGTTTGTTTTTTTCATGATATATTATTGAATTTTAATTCAAACTATTTCACTTTTTAAGGGGTCAGGTATTATTGGATCTTCAAAAGACCATAATTGTGGCCTGTATAAAGACAACAGAAACAGAGAGACTTTTATAGTTACTGTCGCTCTTTGTTTTGGGTGTCCCTGTATTGCCTCTGACATGTTCTTGTATTGGTCAATGAAGTCAGATGAGGAGAAAAAGTTGAAAATACAAACATAAAAACATTTTGTTGTGGCAGATAAGCACCACATGGTCCATCCAGTCTACCCTGTTGTTATTTTAAACTATACTGAAACTACACCATATTTAACCCTGAATTTAGTTTAAAATGTAGGATATCCTTACAGTTATACCAAGCATGTTTCAATTGTTCTACTGTGTTAGGCTCAACCACCTCAAATTGTAGCTTATTTCACTTTTCTGTAAACCTACCACCTTTCCTGTTACACACAGCATGTGAAATGCCACCTTCCTGTAAATAGTTATACCCCCTAATAATGTGAAAGCTGCTTCATATGCCCCCTATCCCTTCTCTGCTCCAAAGTTTACATGTTTACTTCTAGTCTAGTCTATTCTAGACTCTAGGCTTTCTTCATATATTTATTCTACATAGGCGATGCACCGTTTTAGTTGCTCTTCTTTGCACAGTCTCTAATGTATTTATGTCTTTCTGGAGATATGGCCTCCAGAACTGAACACAGTATTCCAGGTGAGGCCGTACCAACGACTTGCCTTTCTCATTGCTTTGCTACCTTTACCTGAACTAGCTGCATGAAAAAGAACCTGTAAAGTGTGGAGTGTTCTACTGGTAAAGTTACAGTAAATACATTTTTTTTTAATAAATATTCATTAATATCAATCTAACGAGTGGCGTGTATACATTCCACAGAAAACTAAACATATAGAGTAGATAATAAAGATGTGATTAAAATAAGGTTAACCACACCATTAACAAAGATCTTCTTAATATAAATTGTAACTATGGGGCAATAAAGCTTAAGTCAACCAGTGAGTGTAATATAAATTCATTGGTGATAAATAAATATAGTGCTGCCTTTGAAAAGTGCTTGTGCTGTAGTTATTTTAAGGCTCTGATTCAATCTCCAATACACCTAGCTGACAGGGTATGAAATTAAAGGAACAGTGAAAAACTAGCCCTCTTAGGCCTCTTTCAGCCTGAAATGTATCCCCACTGAAGTGGTGGAGAATGTATTAGTCCAACCTGGAGCAAATATTGGCAAAAGCAATAAATAGTAAAGAGAGATTGCTATAAGGGGCCTGATCCAGAGCTACGAAATTGGCCGATTTCGAGCGAGCGTACGACCGTTTTTTGCGTATTTTCGTACGAAAATTCGCACTGCGCATGCCCAGTATGACAGCTTCCGGTTGGCTGGACCACATGAGCGTATAACG
>WWET01000018.1:1475746-1485830 GCA_011038615.1 Limnodynastes dumerilii
TTCGCTCGAGGGGCGTGCGTTCAGTACGACGGTCGCCTGGGCGCTCGTTTTACTACACGGAGGCGGGGATAGCCATTTAAATTGTACAGTATGGGCGTGCTAAGCCCGTACGCTTTGCGTATTATGTGCGAAAATTCGTACGGCCGACGGTAGTACCTAGTGTAGGGTATAGCCGCAGTAAGCAGCTACTTTACAATGGGAGTGTTAGGGGCGTGTAGGTTTATACGCATGGTCGAACGTACGCATTCGCCCGCCGTGCGAAATTTCGTAGCTCTGGATCAGGCCCAAGGTGGCTAAGTGAAATGCTGCTATATACTGTACACCTCTGTTGTCAGAATGATTTTAATGAATGTTTATTAACATTTTGATTTTACATTCCTACTACTGATTTACACACCTGCTCTTTTGTTGCTTCTGGTTCAGTCATATATAGCAGGTCATAAGTAACACCTCCCATATAAATAATTGATATATTTGATTTATCATAATGGACCTGATTGACACTTAAGAAGCTCTGGCTTCTTAAGTGTGCAATCTCCCGAAATGACCTAATACACATGCATAGTAGATCATTTACACAATCTATGTGCCAGATGGGAAATTACATTATTCTTTAAAGATCGCACAGAGTAGTTTAGTAAGAGAAAGGTGCTAATGCCGCCTCGGGGAGGTTTTAGTTAGAAGTGGGAGGGGGAGGGGGAGGGATTTAGATTAGCTCAATGGGCTGGATCCAGACTTAAGTAAGTGCTCGAAATTTGTTACTCCTGGGTGGGGTAAACCATGTTGATTGCAGAGGAAGTCAAGTTAATTGTATTCTTTGCATGCAGGGATATATCTTTGAATTGCTTACTGCACACAGACACTGACCAGCTTTACCAGGGCCACCATCAGAAATTGTGGGAAAATATGCAGGGCCCCCCACCTGGAATTTTTTTTTATAACACGTCGTGACATCATCACCTAGTGCCGCGGGCCCGGATCTTCACAGCGGTAATGCAGACCTCTGCCAACGAAGAATTTACTAGTGTCCTGGGTAGGTCAGAGAGGAGGTCTGGGGCTATCCCAGGCCCCCTCTCTGTCCGGGCCCGGGACACTAGGCCGGGCTGTCCCCCCCCTGATGGCGGCCCTGAGCTTTACTATCACACTGTTATTTAGACTTGGTATAGGAAACATCACCTCTCAACTCTAATACTGTTTGCAACAGATGAAATATGACTCCCCTACAATCAACATGGTTTAGCCCAGGAGTAACTAATTTCAAGCACTCACTTATCCCAATTTTGGGCTTATTTACGCTATCTACGTACCATTTCTGTACGTAGATTGCAGAAGTGCGGTCTAAAGACCGCGCTTACGCAATCTACATACAGAATTGGCACATACAAAGCGTAAATAAGCTACTACACATGCGTAGTAGCTCAATTCTTAAAACAACGTACGTAAGACAAAAACTACGTAACTGTGAATCCGGACCAATGTTACCATTTGTACATACAAAATCCAAGAGTACCTTTTTGTGAGAGGACTCTCACCAGTCGCTTGAGGGATGCCCCCCCTGAAGTGAATTTAAAATATTATTTTTGGGCTTGCAGAAGACTCACCCTAGTTGACATTGAGTAGATTTAAGTCTCCCATGGTTATTGCCTCCCCTTTTAATAGCATTTTAGCAATGTCTTGCTATATTGTATTGTCCATTTATTCATCCTGTCCTGGTGGTTTATATATCACTCCAGTACTAAAAAATAAACTCCTGTGTTTCTATGGTTACCCAAAGTGCCTTACTTCTCTCTCCAATGTTCACAATAAATGTCAAATTTATTTCTTCCATCATATACATTATACCCTTTTTCCATTTTTACTCCATCCTTCCTAAATAAATGATATCCCAGAATATCTAGGTCCCCGGCATTTTCATTGTTGCTATAATACTAAAATAAAGCTCACTGGTACGTTGGCAAATATGTTTACCGAATATATTTAAGGAATGTAGAATGTCTAAAAGAAATGGGGGCTGATTCAGAGTTACACTTCCACCTTTTTTTAGGTGCAAGTGTAGACCTGAGCAATACCATGTTGAATTGCAAGGGGAGACAGCTTTAAATTGTAAAACTAGAATTAAAATTAGGAGGTGAAGATTCTTAGCTCAGCTCTATTTTACAGAATAAACATAAAGCTATGCAGTATTGTAGTTCTATGTGTAAAAGTAGCATAAGTAGTAGCGCCGTAGGGACGCTGGAGGGGAGGGGGCGTGCTAAGAGGCCATACGCTCCTGTGTGAGCGTATGGGCCCTTCCTTACGCCGGGCGAAGCTAGGGTAGCCTTCAGCCGGCGTAAGAAAGGGGCCATACGCCCGCACAGGGGGAGTGGTGGGCCAGAGCAGCGATGTTACGCTGAGCGCTACAGCGCTCAGTGTAACATCGTAGCTCTGAATCAGCCCCATTGTCTCTAGAACCTGCTGGATATTCAATTATTTCACTTTCTGAGGACCAGATAATGTTCTTGAATTGATTATGCAAAAAGAAACAAATTTCTGAGAGTGGGATAAACTGTATCACAATTTACAAGTCATCTACTTTAAAAAGAAAAAAAACATCTATTATGTTACTTTCAATTCACTGACAACAGGATGAAGTTAAACAGAACATGTAATAGATGGGTTGTCAGGACATTGATACATGTGGAGTGTAACTCTTTTGTTCAGTGGAACACAAGTGCCATCTACTGCCTGAGCACATGATGTGGTAATTATAACCAAGTTTCCAGGTGAGTCTTCTTAACAGGTGGCACATGATAGATCCTGACTTAATAACGACAGCTAATTTACACATGCTGTATGCGTAGATCTGGCTATGGGATCGCAATGCGCTAGCGTGCGGCGGATTTTATGCATCGTAATTGATCGTATGTAACTTGTACGTAGCTCCGTACAATATGGCATGACATCCCTACGCAAACCGAAAATACGCATTGTGTAAATTGTACAGTATGGGCTGGGTTAGACAGTTACGTACGATAAGGCGATATGTATGACATGAGATACACAAGGGAAAATTAATGTAGGGTTTAGAAAACATAAATCAGCTAAGTTATGTGCATGCGAGGAGAGTGCATTATACTTAGTAGTGCGTAACCCAGGTATACTTGCGTACGTAAAATGACCTTAAGTCAGGATCTGGTCCAAAGGCTTTACATTTTTAGAAACAGTTCATTAATAGTTTCTATTCTCATGGATATTTACACAGCTATTAAAATCGCAGGTCAGCATTAAGACAATTACTCTATTTATAATACATTACAATGAATGCTCTGTGGTGGATTGCCTGGGTCAGCAATGATTATAACAGGCAGATGTTCTAAAAGGCACTGACCCAATAATGGTATTGTTCCGTTTTCCTAAATGGTTTATTTGCTGATGTACTGATGATCCTATGAGGAGTAGGGCAGAGCGGTGGAGAGATAACTCAGCTTATCAGCTGTCTATATATCCAGGATATGCTAAACTATCTTATATCCTTCAGACACAACTTCTTAGTGTATTCTGTGAGATCTTATTTACAATAATAGCTCAGTGGTCCCTTTGTTGCACTTTTCTGTACACAGTACTGTGTAGGACCATCCCCAGTCCAAACACAATACTTGAGATGTAGCATGAATACAAAATGCTACAAAGAACATAGTGGATCATTGCAAATAGATGGATGACATCCAGGTACAAAAATGTTGGCATTGTTAATGCATCCACTTCAGATGCAAGAGGATCTCTAGACTGGGAAATAAACCGCTGGACATTCTGTTTGTGTCGAGATGCCATGAAGTCTATCTCCAGGAGACACCTCTAACTAGTGGGACACTGCCTAGAGGAGAGACCATTCTCTTAGATAAATTGTTCTCTGCTTAGGAAATACTACTTGTGGTTATCTGACCCCAGGATGAACACTAGAGAAATGGCTACATCTTTCAGCCCAAGACAGGATGTGTGAAACTTCTACTCCTGCTAGGGCGTAGCTGAGGCCCTCCACAGCATTATCCAAATGGACCCTCACCAGACGCCCCCAAGCTCAGTGAAGTGCATTGAGTGCAAAGCCTCTGTGCTGTCCCTGTAGGAGCTCAGCCAGGATCACTACTCCCCAGCCTGTAAAGGCTGACATGCATGGTCAGAATCACCCAGTTAAGTGGAGCAAAAGGACATGGGGCCTGATCCAGAGCTACGAAAATTCGCACGGCGGGCGAATGCGTACTTTCGACCGTGCGAATAAACATGCACGCCCCTAACACTCCCATAGTAAAGTACCTGCTTACGGCGGCCATACCCCACACTGGGGATACGGCGGCTATACCCTACACTGGGTACTACCGTCGGCCGTACGAATTTTCGCACATAATACGCTGAGCGTACGGGCTTAGCACGCCCATACTGTACAATTTAAATGGCTATCCCCGCCTCCGTGTAGTAAAACGAGCGCCCAGGCGACCGTCGTACTGAACGCACGCCCCTCGAGCGAATATTTCGCTCACAATACGACCGCTATTCGCTCATGACGTCCAGGCGACCGGAAGCTGCCATACTGGGCATGCATGGTGCGAATTTTTTCACGAATTTTCGCTTACGATGAGCGTACACTCGCTTGCGATCGTAGCTCTGGATCAGGCCCATGCCCACTAACAGGTTGTGCTGGTGGTAGCTCAGCTAACACAACCTGCCCACTGTCTGTGATAAGAGCAATGGGAATTAAGGGTGTAAATGCATCTGACCCCCTTAGAATACTCCACAGAAAGACATGGGCATGGAATCTGCTGTACTGAATGGTTTTGAAGTTTTCTACCAACTACATGCACTGCAGGACTGACGGAGCCCTGAGCAATATTACTTTATTGCTTGAATAACCCCCTGCTGCACTGTCAAAAATCACACCCAGAAATATAATTGGCTGACACAGAACTGCATTTGATTTATTTTTGTAAATGAAGAAAAATGCCTTGGGGTCCTCTAAGACTTGATGGGTCAGGAGAGCCGCAGAAAGGGCCTTAAACAACTGGTCTCCCAGGTCTCTAAGCAATGATGGTGATCCTTTGCTATCTCAACAGGGCTGTCATTACTGCCAAAACTTTGGTGAGGACCATAAGGGTAAAGCTCAAAACTGGGAGTTGCTTTGCAAGATCGCAAAACATGACTGATGACCCCCCCTATATAGAGACGTGAAGATAAACATCCTTGATGTGTATGGATGCAAGGAATTCGTTTTTCCCTATTATGTTTATTATAGAAGGTAAGGAATCAATCCTGAATGTGGATACCAAGATATGAGGAGGCAGCCCTGCTATCTTTGTGGACACAGCGGAGGGAAGGCCCTCTTGCACCCCGGTGTTTGTGAGCCTCTTCCTGCCTTAAGCTAAGTGCTGGCCACCAATCAGCCTTTAAGGAGTTGCTGACATAAAAGCAGCAAGTTACTGCTCTGCAGGAGTGTGTATGTGGACTACACCATACATCCCTCCCCCCACTAGTGATAAGCAGGGGGAGAAGCTATTGTTTTAACTAATTAACCCATTTAACTAGGTGTACCGGCAACCCCATGGTCCAGTGTCCCCCAGAATGGATAAAAGAGAAAGCAGTACTTATGGCAATGTATCTATGGCAACCAAAAGTAGAAAACACAAATTGCATTGGGAAAATTGGATGTCCCGAATCACAATTTATTGGTTAAGGTTTCATTTTGATTGGTCTGGTTCTTCTATAAGAGCGTGATGATCTTCTCTCAGAACCCAGACAAGGGCATCTTCATTATATGCTGCAGTAATACTCTGATCAAAAAATAGCCTACATTGTGCGAGGTTAGGTCAGTTATCATCTTGACAGCAGTGCATGTATGTATGTCATATAGGTGAACAAATAATCAATTGTATGTGTCAACCCAATAGGCAATTTGGTAGTTTAATGTAGACTTTGTAAATTGTCAGCTTTCAACAATGGTGTCCATGACCTTCATATACTACTCCCTGATCTAGTCACATGGGGGTAGATCCAGACCTATGCGCTGGATACGTTACATAGCGTATTTACGTGAGCGTGCCTTCTAAGCACTCCCCTCGCATGTACGTACTTCAACCGTTTTACACCTACCGAACCCTACCTTAACTTTACACAGCGCAAGTAATGACGTACGCATAGGCCTCACGTACTTACGAGACTAAGCACGCCCATACTGTACGATTGAAATGCCTCACCCCGCCTCCTAAGCATAATTACGGGTGTCGTATGGCTGCCACGCCCCTTCGATGGTAGTTACGCTGTTGATACGTGACTGGCCCTTACGCGCTCAGTTACGTGGCATAACCTCTGCCGCGCGCATGCGCAGTACTGATGTGCGATTTTACTTTAGCGGCTCACGTGCGTAGGTCTGGATCCGGCCCATGTTCATTACATTATTCTGTAAGTTCTAGTACTGACTCAGGGTAGGATTCATATGCGAGTGTATTTAAAAAAAACAGACAACTGCAAAGCAAAATGTAATTGCATTCATATTCCCAGTTAATCTTTTATTTATTTAGCAAAAATACGACAAGCCTTCAAGACACGATGTCAGCACTAAAATTATCATTATGAGCACTTCAATTTGGCAATTTATGAGCACTCTTTATACTGTCTCAATTGTTCATTTTCAACTGAGCGTTGGCAGTAATTTGTGTTACCCGACTTACGTTTTAACACACGGCTACTAGTCTCGGGAATCTGGCTAATTTGTGTGCCTCTATGTGCAGACCAAAAACACTACATATAGAAAATTTAGGATCTGGTTTGTAATCTGTATTGGCTAATGGCTAAACAGCAGTGTTCTCCCCAGGGAATTTTTGCCAAGTGCTCCACTTGGCAATTTTAGCTTACCACCCGGCCAAACCTGACCAAAACGTTGATTGTGATCTCCAGCTTTCAGTCTTGGTTGTGCTCCAATAGACCGTAAAGGCTTAGTTCCCAGTAGTGAAGCACCAGCGAGTCGTTTCGCAGTGTGAAACGCCGTATTTTACGGACCATAAGACGCACTTTTCCCCCCCAAAAAAGTCTTATGGTCCGAATACTCACCTTGGGGTATGAGCAGGTCCGTCGGGACCCGCTCCGCGGTGCATCCAGGCACTCATTCCCCCGCTCCCTGGCTGTCAGCAGCGTAATGAACGCTGCTGTGACAGCAATGTAAGGTGCTCTCATCACTCTGATGCGAGCGCCTTACACCTCTTCACAGAGGCGTCCATTACCGTTATTTCTGCTCTGCCTGTCACACAGCACTGTCACACAGGGCAGGCAAAGCAGAAACAATGGTAATGGACACCGCTTCATAGCGGCGCCTATTACTGTTCTCTCTGCTTTGCGCAGCAGCTCCTCCTCCTGACGCTGGAGTGACCTGAGGGCACATCACCGTCAGGGAAGACCGCGGAGAAGCAGCAGGCGGCAGAACGGGACACTACAGGTAAGTGCCGGTATTTAGTATAGCTGCTGGGGGCTGATGGGTGATGCTGGGTGCAGGACAGATGGGTGATGCTGGGTGCAGGACAGATGGGTGATGCTGGGTGCTGGACAGATGGGTGATGCTGGATGCAGGACATGATGGGTGATGCTGGGTGCAGGACATGATAGGTGATGCTGGGTGCTGGACACTATTTGGTTCAAAATATTTTTTTCCTGTTTTCTTCCTCCTAAAAATTAGGTGCGTCTTATGGTCCGAAAAATACGGTATGTCTGGATCCCGTCAAGTATTATTATTGCAAAGTATTACACTGCTCCCACCCAGCTGCTATTTAATACCACCCGGCTGTCAACATTTTCTGGGGTGAACACTGAACAGTAATGAGGTACATATGTACAATGTACGATACACAGAATGGCCCAATTTCAAACATGTTTGAAATACTTTTCAATTTCAAAACGTATTATTGGGAATGGGTACCAAATAGAGAGCAGAGAAAGGGCTGTGGGGACAGTTTGCAGCACCGTTGGGGTTTGGCTGTAGGACATATAAGCTTAGCGTTAGGCTGCAGGACATGGAGGGTTAAGGTGAGGGTTAGGCTGCGTGAGATGGAGGGTTTAGGTTAGGCTGTGGGAAATGGAGGGTTAAGTTAGGTTGCGTGAGATGGAGGGTTTAGGTTAGACTGTGGGAAATGGAGGGTTAAGTTAGGTTGCATGAGATGGAAGGTGTAGGTTAGGCTACAGGACATGGAGGGTTAAGGTGAGCGTTAGGATGCGTGAGATAGAGGGTTTAGGTTAGGCTGTTGGAGATGGAGGGTTAAGGTTAGGTTGCGTGAGATGGAGGGTTTAGGTTAGACTGTGGGAAATGGAGGGTTAAGTTAGGTTGCATGAGATGGAGGGTGTAGGTTAGGCTACAGAACATGGAAGGTTAAGATGAGGGTTAGGCTGCGTGAGATGGAGGGTTTAGGTTAGGCTGTGGGAGATGGAGGGTTAAGGTTAGGTTGCATGAGATGGAGGGTGTAGGTTAGGCTGTGTTCGTGTAATAGAATGAGGGTCAGGGTAAAGATTAGTGTTGGGGTTAACCTTTCTGTGGAGCAGGATTCCTGTCTTGACATGTCGGTGGATCAACTTCTACTGAAATTACGGCAGTCGCAAAGCAACTTCTTTCAAAATTCAGCAGTCGAAAACCAATGTGTCCAAAATATAAACACTAACTCTTCTGATCATCCATATGACCCTTTTTCAAAAATAAATACTGGCGCTAATCATCTCAGATTATTAAACACTAAAAGCAATAAAGACATGACAATCAATTTATACTAAAAGAATAAAGATTTTTATTAAGCATTGTAAGTTGCATTCAATAGCCTTCAAACATAACACACCACAATCCACCGACTTCCAGCCATAGCCAACAGTAGTTCATTCTCGCACAGTCCATGAGTTGGGGCAAAACTCCTTTCAACTTACATTAAAAATACCTACTCAGCTCTTGCGGGTAAGGAACGGGGGGAGTTACACCGCATATCTGATCACTAATGAGTCATGAGCATTAGGAGAATTATATGAAAACAAAGAAAGAAATGATTTCGAATTTTTTTTTTTTTATCTCCAAGAAGTACATTAAAAAGTTTGAAAACACTAACAGAAACATCAAAATGATACAGGTGTACTTTGTGTAGGGTAAGGCTACATTCCCGAAAGAGAAGAGGTCAGGAAATCTGTCCTGCTAAAGAAGTGGGGGTTGGGGAAAGGTTGAAAGATCAAAGTACTTAATGATTTTTTTTTTTCTCACAGAATTCATATTTTCTAATGTGAAAACAGCAACAAAGAACAATAATGCAATACAGCAATGGATACACCAGTGAAACGTTGATATTTAAACGGCTAGATATTTTTTTGTTTTAGGATAAATGCAACAGAGGTCAATAATCACAAAATTTTTTTTTTTTTAAAGGTTAGAGCAATATCAGTCAATGACTAAACATAAGTAACATCTTTCATAGAACTATTACTGATTATTAGTTTGTTTTTGTTTTTTTTGTTTTGCAGATGGGCACAGAACTTGTAAGATTGGCAGAAAAAGGACAAGAACATGCATAATATTAACTACACACCTTAAAATGATGAACCATGCAGGGCAATAGTAGCACTAATGGTCTACGCCTGATTCAAAACCACACTATTTCATTGATCACGGATGCATGGTATAACAGTATCACGGAAACGCTGAGAACGCTTGTTTTCTTGTTTCAGAAAAGAAAAACAAAAAAAAAAAGGTCAGTTGCTTTTTTTTTTTACTTTCTACTATGATTTAAAACTTGCTTGAATAGTGAATAGTGAGTAATGAGTATTTAAAATATCGGCAAAAAGTTATGCTATCATTTGTCGTGTTCCAATAAGTTGCAGTTTACTACGAAACGAAAAAAAACCACATCAACAGCGATGCTATAATAAAGAATGAAAAGAAAAAAAAAATGCTTGTGCCATGTTTTATTATTATTATTATAATCCAGAAACCAGAGTTTCTGACTTTTTTATTTTCTTGTGACACAGTAATGTAGAAATCAAATATAATGGCATACATATGGTGCCAGATACTACAAATTATATTCAAGATGTAATCTATTTC
>WWET01000018.1:1486205-1500133 GCA_011038615.1 Limnodynastes dumerilii
ATATATATACACACATACACTGTATATATCCAGATTTTTGTGTTTTTATGTCAAGAAACAGAACAGCGGGTTTGTTAGTTGTAACCAGTTTGACTTTGCGCATGTTTCGATAAAGTATGGGCACCAAATGCTCTTACTCTCCGCTTATTTTTTTAATCATTGTAGCATTTTGACTACAACTGGTTAAAAAGTTAAATAAAATATTTTCTTTTTTTTAATGTCTGACATCAAAAGAGGGATCCGAATTTCCAAATCCTCATTTTTCACTTACGGAAAGGAAAAAATGTACGTAACTGTAGGCTCTCCATCTTCCCAGATATTCCTAACCCTGAACTGTCTAACATCCTTCACCCTCTAGAAAAATAAGTTTACTCTTCTGTTTGTAAGACCGCGGCGGCTTCAAGCGCCTCCTCCTTGGAGAGCCCGCTGTCTGGATCTAGTGCATTTAAGTGAGGATTCGTATTGCATGTTTTAGAGTCATTGCTTAAGGCACTTTCAGAGTGATTGGACGCAAGGACCTCCTCTGAGCCTCCGTTTATCTGGGAAGCTTGTGTTTCCTCACTCCCCACTCCGTTTTCAGCAAGAGATCCATCTGAAGACACAGCAGATGATTTGGACGAGTCTTCGGATTGTGTCTTAAGCTCTTTGGCCACTTCTGCCGCAGAAGTAGCATATGGCGGCTTGGTCTGCAGTGAAAGAACCAGAAACATACATGGATTTATCAATATTTTGGAAAGTTAACGATAATGGTCCGGATTGACAGTTACATAGTTTTCATCTTACGTATGTTGTTTTAGGAACTGAGCTACTATACAGAAATAGTACATATATAGTGTAAATTCAGACCTATGATTGTCTCTTTCAAATGGGAAACGAAAATGTTTTGTACAGAAGAAAAGATCATTTAAAAATGGTTGTATTAGCTGTATTCTGGTAGACATGTCTTCTGTCATCTTTCCCTTTAACAATGGGGACATTTCCTGGTAGAACAACTGAACGAAACCAATCTTTATTTATAAAGTACCGCACAATAATGCGGTGACATACAAAAGATATGAAAGTATAACAATTATTTACGAAAAAACTGGAACAAAAAGGGGGCATTGAAGAATACCAAAAGACTGGAGCAAAAACACAATATACAGTGCATAATAATAATAAAAAGGATATGTAACAGGACAAATAAATATTGTCCGAAAAGACGCACTCAAAATTTTATTTGAGACACCTACTGTTCTGTCCAATATTTATATGTTAAACTGGGTGTTGGTCAGCAGTGGCGTCTTAATATATAAAAGATATTAAGCAGTACTATTCACCTTTAAAACTTTGCTCTATTTTGCCTGTGACACATTTGTAAATGTTACATTATATTATATGAGTGAGGTCGGTAACATGATAAGCAAGTGGTGAGAGATGGAGCAGACATGGGTGCAAACAAGAGGAGAGATGCTTATTACTTCTGCCTCAGAGATAGGCTTAATTGTTTTTACATTTCGGCAGATACCTGTAACACAGTTAAGGCCCTTGGCACATAGAGGAATTGTGCAAATTTATGTCACAAAGTTGCTTTGTTCAGCACAGTTTGCTACAGAGGCTGGAGAAATAAAAACAATTACATGCCAATCAAACACCATCTCGCCAGGAAATGAAGGCTACGTAAGGGAAATGGGGCTGATTAGCGGAGTGTGGTTCGGTGTTTAGAACAGCCCTTTTTTTTTTTTAGAAAGGGCCGTTTTCGACCCCCATTTTTTTTTCGAACAGGGAGCTGCTGAGAAACTTCCTGACGCACCATCGACAGGTAAACAGCGCTCTCTATTTCCCCAACCCTTCCTTATACTAATTCCTACCCTAAACCTCACCTTTCATTACCCTTACCCGCAGCCTAACCCTAACCCTTTTCTTCTCCACCCCCTTCCCCTGCACTAACCGGTCCGGTTGTCAGAAAGTGTTGCAAACCGTCAGGTCCAGCAGCGGGATGCGGGGAGAATGTCTCAATGGGGCCCATATTCTAAAATACACACAGCTGACAATTAGCTGTCGGCTGGAATTCAAAAACGGGTGTTCACAGCAGCGAACGGAACCCAGTGTAACTGTACAGGCTGGGAACATGAAGGTCTCTGTTGTATGTTAGCCATGAGATTGGCAACTTTTGCTCTCATCACAATGCAACACACAAAATATTAATGCAGCATCACATTCATCAATCACATTGTACCTGAGTTGCCCCTTGGGTCTTGTATCCTCTTCCATAGTATTTGCCCCCTCTTCCAAATGTTCGAATAACTGGGGTAGATATAACTCCTCTGGGGCGTCTGCATTTAAGAAAAACATGTGAAAAATGACAGAACCCTTGGAACGTCTGTTGTGTCAGAAATATTAAACTGCTAAAATAAAGGGATGATATCACCTCTCCTATAAAATCATGCTGTGCGATGGGCCTAGCAGTCAGTACATAAATACTATGGTTGTCATGGAGATGTTACGGTGGCAGTATATAAACTGGAAAGGAATCATTAAGTTCATGCCAGCTGGGTCTAAATTCCACATTTATGTTCTCCAAGACCAGTTCTATTTCCCATTAAGGCAGTGGAAGTCCTGTTAATGTAGAAGTGTATGCAAAGAGCTGCTCTTACCACGATGAACGCTCACAGCCGAGTGTGTGATTACAGTACGTACCCTCGAGTTGGTCCACCAACAGAAACCACCTGCAGGGAAAATGGTCCTCTGCCACGGCCACGCCTAGTCCCTGCCCACTGGCCGACCACCGTCCCGGCGATCTCAAGCTTCCCTCCCTGAGAAGGAATGGGCTGGACCCCTAAAGGAAGGAGAGGACAATGATTCTGTGCCCTTAGATGAACAATAAAGGACATTCGTGTGATCTGTAATATAGTCCTTTGATGGCCTTGTTTCTTAAGAACGCGATGGACAACAAAATAACGTCATGTAATGAACAGGGTTCTGGCCGGAGCTAGAGCCTACACGAGTGTCTTCTGTCCCATTAGTTTCACCCTGATCGATTAAAAATGATGCAACAATTCCATAATTCACCCGCTGTAACTATAACACATTTATTGGGATACTGATCAGAGATGAAGACGATTAGCTGCACAGACTTGCTACTTAATGCACATTTTACACTCTGTAAGCAGAAAATGTGAGCAAATTGCGAGTTTGCATGTGTTCCCAGCACAGAAGCCCGGATCGTTTCCGACAGTGGGGCGGGGGAAGAGCTTGACCACTTGGTGGCGGGGGGTGGTATTTATAAACTGTACAGTAGGGGCTTGGTTAAACCCTTATGTACAATCCTTATTTACACACCTGCCCCATTTTCATTGGGGCTGGTGTGTAAATATTAAGGTGGGGTCCTGCGGTCATAAGTTTTGTACATGCAAGGGAAGTGGTCTCCCCACACAAGTATGGGCAACAGCATCACACGGCAATCCACCCGAGTTCTGACCACAGCCGTAGCGGTCTCAATGTGGATTAATTGCAATTGATATGCAGACATTAATTTAATTGGTGATGTGGTCATTTTTTTAAAATACTGTTTGATATTTCGCCTAGTCTACAATATTTGTAATCTGTACTATTGCACCATTAAATTCTTTGGATTTTAACTAATTCATTACAGTGTCTGAGAATTATTACATGGGATACTTAAGACATGTGCACTACTAAATAGTTGTCCTTTGGATCATGTCTGTGTGGGCTACTTCTTTGTATAATATATGGTTGATTACAGCTATATGAGTTGCACCTCCCAGATTGGGGAGTGATGTGTCTTATTTAATTTAGTTGGTGTGGTTCATTTTTTTATGCTTTTGCAGCCAGAAATGTAGATCTGTCACATGGACATCAGTGAGTGGGGGGAATAAGGGAGAAGTGACTGCAGCAGTTTATCCACTAGGTGGCTTTGGTGGTCACCCTGTGGCCACTCCACCCTCTGAAACAGTTTTAAATGGGAGCGATGCTGAGATGACCCAGCAATGTCACTCTCTCAGTCAGACAGCCAGGCAGACATTTTACAACCCACCTTAGTTAGATGTTCCGTTCTTTGCAATGGCACATGCTATCAAATAAACTTTAGTAATGTTCAGTATAGGTCATACATATAATGTATATAATGAGCATTCGAATATTTTGATAAAAGTATAAAACGATCCGATCTTACATATCAGAAGCAGATAACATGTGATAACATCTCTTACTATGTTCATTTGGGAGCATACAATTTGCTTATTTCTGGATTGGGGCAAACACCAGAAGTCTTCTATGTGACCAAAACAACTGTGTATGCAGGTGGTGCAAAAGATCTGACAGACTGATATGTAGAATGCTCTCTCTCTCTACAAAATTCAGTGTAGTATGGGTGTCAAAGACCTTTCATAGTGCACCACCAGGAAGCCTCTAGATCAGGGCTGGACAACCTGTGGCTCTCCAGGTGTTGCAAAACTACAAGTCCCAGCATGCTTTAACTGCTTAGGCATAAGCCAGTACATGACAAAGCATGCCGGGACTCAGTTTCACAACATCTGGAGAGCCACAGGTTGGCCAGGCCTGCTCTAGATTATACCAACATTGTAAAGAAAATGTCTACGCATTACACCATCCAAACACAGGGGCTAAGAGACTATCAGCAGACATATGTTTAGTTTTTTTTTATAAATGACTGAAATCTGAACTCACCAGAGAATCCTCTTCCTCTGCCTGGAGGTGGGGGCATTGGTCCAAAAGGTCGTGGGTACATAGCAGCAGGGTAGAAAGGCATGGCGGGCGGAGGTGGAAATGGCAGTGGGTAGTTCTGCCTGGAAAAGTGAAGCCCTTCCAGGATGCTTTGCTTCATTTTGTCCACCTTAGCAGCTAGTTCTGCCTGCATAAGAGAGGTAAGTTACCCTGGGAGCACCTATCTCCAACATCTTTCAGACACAAACGACACATTGATACACACAGGACCAGATTCAGACTCCTGCAAAGGGGGTATATTATGACCGCCTGCATCGGAAAATAGACAATTTTGCAAGTTGTGCATGATAACGCTCAGAGCATCACGATCGCACAGATACGTGCACATCTGGGGCCATGTGATTGTGAATCCTCACGCAGCCAATCATCGCAGTGCCACATGCAAACCAATCGGAACTTAAGGTTCGGTCCCTTGTGCACACAAAATAATTCCACTACGTTGTCACCAAATGAAATTCTAAGCATTCAGCCACACAGGAGCTAAGCCAGGAATTTGTCTTATAGCCAAGGTAGAAAATTGCAACATATGGAACTAACTGTTCCAAATCAATATCAAATAAAAATATACCAAATAAAGGCTTCTTTAGCATCTCACTATAATTATCTCCTGGGTAACAATTGCCAAGCAACATTAAGTCTGTGGACGGCATCCAGACATACACTGGTGTTGCGTTTGGGGCTGTAGCATTGGATTACTGCTGTTCCCGGTGCAAGCATATCAGAGCCACTACCACTGCCCTCTCAGACTTCTGACGCCGGGGGCTAGGTATAAAGCACACCTATACTGTATAACTTAAATCCTTAACGGCTCTCCCTTGCAACCGCCCCTCTGTCCAATAAAACACCAGAAGGCTAGATCCAGACAGGCTCACAGACTGCAGTGCATGTGCAAACGCAAAAATCGGACAAAACTTTTTTCTGATTGATAAAGACCCCTTTTCTGTAAGTCTGTTAGTCCTGAATGTATAAGTACAGAAGCATAATGTGAACAGAGAACACTGGAATTAAACACTCCAGTACCTACCGGAACATCAGGTCACATACCTGACCATCACAGAGGTCAATTAGTGAGGCCTTCTCCCTGGTGCTTTTAATGAGTTTGGTCTGGAATAACTTCCCATCAAAGTACATCCAGGGGCAGCAGTGTTCCCAGGGAATGGGTTGTCCACAAGCGTCATTGGCCAGGAGAGCCATGTCCACTCCACTCATGAACAGTGCAGACAGCTGAATACCTCTGGGGTCCAAGTTATCAATCTGAAACCAGAAGGTTCTTTAAACTAAAGGCTATGTTATATTGCAGAAGTATAATGATACAGTGGACCCAGTAAAGTACTGATGGTGGTAAGTGTGACAACATCAGAAGCTTACACATATGGGGCTGGATCCAGACTTAAGTAAGTGCTTGAAATTAGTTACTCCTGGGCTAAACCATGTTGATTGTAGGGGGAGTCAAGGTAATTGTATACTTTGCATGCAGGGATATAGCTTTGAATTGCTTACTGCACACAGATACTGACCAGATTTACTATTACACTGTTATTTAGACTTGGGATAGGAAACATCACCTCTCACCTTTAATACTGTGTGCAGCAGATGACATATAACTCCCCCTGCAATCAACATGGTTTAGCCCAGGAGTAACAAAGTTCTAGCACTTGCTTAAGTCTGGATCCAGCCCATGATAACTATAACAAGTCTGTTACTCTTTTTCCAGAGTATCTTTACCTTCAGTTCCTGAAGCTGATCAGGCTCGTAGAGTTTAGGAGACAGTGCCTGGGCAAGGAAGGCATCGAGCTCCTGTCGTCGGAGTATTCTGATTCCAGGCCACTGAACAATATAGCTGCAAAAAAACAAATAGATATAAAGTTTCCACTGTAGTTTTGTTGTTTTGTTGCACCCTTTCAACATCTAAATGATATTTTACAAGCTTTGTGGAATGATTGTGGAAGAGATTAATATTTTTTTTTATGAAGGATCAATAACAGACAATTTATTAAGCCAAGACAGCAGTAGAGAAAAATAGTCTTGCCAACACCACTCTCCGCAGCAGCAGGTGCATACCACTTACCGTAACACACAGCACAGAACCATGAGGTGAGTGGGCACATTGGCAGGATTGAGCATGGCTGGTGTGTCTGATCTCATGCACGCCAGGAAAGCTCTCATCCTCCGGTTCTTGTCCTCCACGGCTTTCCCCAGCCACAACTGCTTCAGGTTGGGACAGGTCCATTCTCTAAAGGCAAGAGCTTCCACCAGTTCTGGAGTCTGGGGGGACTTTCCCTTATAGGCTGCCCACTCTTTAATAATGACTGGGTAATCTGGATGTAAAAAAAAAATCAAGGGGCAGAACAAGGGGATTAGAAGGTCATTAATGGACACACATTGGCGCATATTCAGACCTCCGTTTTCTGTGCCCGTAAAGAAGCGATTGTAGTTACTTGAAGACCGTGTGTACGCAATCTACGTAGCGAAATGCAACGTAAACAGCGTCCAAAAATGACTACGAATGTCCAGTAACTACAATTGCTTATTTACGGATGTACGGGCACAGAAAACGGAGGTCTGAATACGGGCCATTATTACATGCAAAGTAAACATTTTCCAAACCAGTATTAAAGCGTGGAATCAAATTTCGCAATGATACTAATGATTTGCCATGTCAGTGGCCAATGTTATTTTTTAGTGCAGCATCATCATATACAGATTCAACAACAAGTCTGGAGGTTCCTAAGATAAGTGTAGAATTTCTGCAGTTGCCTGGGACTCAAGAGATAGGGATTAAGACTAAACAAGCAGAATGTCCTTCACTTCACTCTAACCCCCAGAGCTTAAGAAACAGTCAAGTTGTGAATAATTGGTTGACTCTATTGACAGACCTCAAGCATCATTTTAAATTCACTGAAAGACCTTTTCATTCAAGGTTAGGAAAGGTGGTGGCAGACTTACGTTCAGGGACCATCCTATTCTTCCTGAATGCTAGACGTTCGGTTTTCTTCCTGCTTTCTGCCAAACTGAACAGCACCCCGTAGACATACTGGCGCACTGACCTAAAAAGGATGGCGGCAGGGGGGAGGTCCTTATTTGCTTCATCTTCAATAGTAACCGGAATTTTTATTTCTCCCTTTGAACAATCAAATACATTTATATGAATCGAGCAAATAAAGAAAATAAAACATAATTCCAAAGCCAACTTAAACACATCAGTGATTCCCCACAGGTCCCCGTTTTATGGGTCCAGGAACGCCCTATTTTATTGGGATCCTACTTCAGACCTTCACTATAAATATTTTATTTTCAAATATTTACTTGTGTTCTGTTTGTGCCAAGTGCATATATAATCAATAGCTAAACATACTAAATGAATTCTATATAAATGCCAGGGTGGGCTATTAGTAAATGCCCAAAGTATCCACTGCCCCTCCTCCTCCACTATAGTGTCTCAGCAGCTTCTCTTGACAAAAGTGCCCTATTTTCTACCTCCCCAACAGTAGATCGTCTGTAAACCCTCACTGTGAATTTCCCTTACCTTCACCCTGGCTATCTGACACTAACAAGACTGTGACTCTATCAGTGTCATACAGAGCACCAGCACAGAGGAGCCGACAGAGGGACATAAACGGAGGACTGCTAAGTTAAGTTTAAGTGAGGCCATATTGACATTAGGCATATTACTTGGGCCGCCCTTGCCACACAGCATTGCTAGCAGCAGTGAGTCAAGTAACTAGAGATAAAAAACACACAGGGGATGGCATTATTATTCTTCCACACCAACAGCTTCCTGGAGGCACATGGCCAACAACTAAATATCCCACACAATGGAAAAAGTGATACAGTTGAATAATCTTTTCCCATTTAGACATATGCAGAATTCTCTTAATTATGCCACAGATATTAATTTGATTAAAAATACGCCCTGTGGTAGGTGGCTCCCTTAAAGCTCTTGTGTCCTCTCTGCCAGCAGGCATTTACACCAATGCTATGGAGACTGTGCTGATGTGTGACAAATATACTTTTGCCCATTACGGATACACTGACAGAACTGGCTAATATGTATATTTGAGTCAGAAACAAAAATAAAAGAAATCAAATGCAAAGCACTTATAAGATCATAGGATCTTATTGGGACTGTCATTGTTAGAGTTAGGACCACCATAAGCAGAAAGGCCTTGATGGTGGCTGGTGGCTTATTATATATTTGCAAATATGTGTAATGGACATTTCTGTGTTTTATTTTACAGATAGACGGTATGGTCTGTTACTGGGTAATGGCAGCGTTGCTGGGGCTATTTTTCCCTTTTTTTCTGTGGCTAGCAGATTACCCCCCGGCCGTTCACGCACCTGTTTACATTTAGCTATAAATTGATTGAGCAACATCCATTCTGTGTTTGTACTGTGTGTGGGCTTGTCTGGGAGCAGCAGCTGAGAGGGGGTGTTGTTCCACAGCAGCTATTTTGGAGGCTTTAAGGGGTGTCTCCTGAGGTAAGCTCTCTCTCTCAGACCACAATTGCAGAAAGGCCTTGACGGTGGCTGGTGGCTTATCATATATTTGCAAATATGTGTAATGGACATTTCTGCGTTTTATTTTACAGATAGAATGTTATAGTATGTTACTGGTAATGGCAGTGTTGCTGGGGCATTTTCTTTCCTTTGTGTCTGTTGCTAGCAGATCATCCCCCCAGCCTTTCATGCACCTGTACGTAATTACTTATTAATTGATCTGAACAACTCTCATTTTGTGTGTGTAAGATCACAGGACGCATAAAAAAAAGCTTTCTATGGATGGACCTCACCTATTCAACACAAAATCATTTGTATTCTGGAGCCCTGCGCTCAGGGGAAAACCAGCATTAAACGTTCAAGACAGATTAAAAGAAAGCGAAAGCTACAAAAGATGCACTGGGTCAGACGTGACACACGCCATGTTATATACACATGTATCTTAAAGCATCATCGCAAGTCATCCTGCTGTCATAAAGAAAACTCTTCTTATCTGCGTCCTCTCTATTCGCCTTAAAGAAATCAAGAAAGCGACAGAACTTGGAGCCCGACTTTCCACCAGAAAACGATCACAGAATGGCACTGTCGCAGGACTGACGCATGAAACAAAGGAACAATAGATATACGTAAACGTGTACACACCTTCGTCAGGATGTGGAAGATGTAAGGGTACATTAACCCTTTCTTGTGGCGATGTTCTGCAACTCTCAATACTTCAGGGGCAACGGGAGGCAGCGGAGGAGTTGTGATGTCCATGTGGCTCCTGGTGGGCATGGAGAGAAGGCAAGGAATCTGGAGACCTCCAGGGCTGCCTTTCTTGTCGGAAGCCTTCGCTCCTGGTGTGGTCGGGGAGGAATTTTCGTCCTGTGTTAAAAAGGTAGACAGAAAGGAAGGTAACTTTATAGGAACCTGTCTTAAGCTTGAACTGTGGTACATGTATTGTATGATAGCAGATGCAATGCTTATTGTTTTATTTGTCAGATTTGCAATTATTATAACAACTTTACTTCTTCACTTTATCAATGACAACTATTTCATTGATCTGATTACTTATTATACTATACTGTCATATACACTACAAAAACACTGGAAGCTTCTTAGCTATAACATCTCTCTTTATGGTGCCAAGGCTGAGAGATCTAAGTTCAGTCTTAAGCTGGGTAGACACCTGTGCAAACTTACTCCAGACGCAATGGCTCTTAGGGCCAGATTTCCTAAGCAGCTGGTTTGGAAAAGTGGAGATGTTGCCTTTAGCAACCAATCAGATTCTAGCTCTCACCTTCTTTTTACATACTAGAGAACCTCAGCTAAAATCTGATTGGTTGCTATGGGCAACATCTCCACTTTTCCAAACCCACAGCTTAGTAAATCTGGCCCTTAGAATTTCAGTGACGATTCCAAGTCCTGATGAGATTGACCCTTCATATGTACACACTATATCAATTAACTAGCAGATCTGACATCACCAGCTCTCCTAACCATCTTCTGAAACAATTGGGACTCCACACACCCCATACAGATATCTGCCTATGCTGCACAGCAGACTACGCGAAAAGTCATATAGACGCTCGTACATAAGTACACACTATAACATTTGTCCAGCATTGTACCGGAGAGAGAGAGACCAAATCAACAGATGCGACCTGTTTTATCCCAACATATGATCGTAGGAGAATACGCACTATTGGAAAGTATCCGGGATCATATGATTGGTCGGATAATTGGACAGGTGTGTACCCAGCTTCATTCTCAAGTGCTGCAATAACAAGCTCACATCACGTCTCTTCATGTCACGTTTGTTACATTGTTGACTAAAAAAATACTTTCAAACCAATACCACAGGAAAAAAATAAATAAGACATTGGGCGGTATCCAGAATAGCGTCAGCTGACTTACGCAGGTGGCTTGCGTTACGCGAACGCACAGTGGATGCGTGCAGCAGATGCCACACATCAGAACTCTGAATGAAGGGAATGCAACTCCGTATGTTCAGAGTTCCGTACACCAGGGTGTGGCTGCCCTCCATGCAGAGAGGGAGAGGTTATGGACATGTAAAGCAGGGTAGGGGAGTGTCACAAACCTGCACTAGCCTCTTGTGTGCAGACTTAGACAACGCTCACATTGTCTCCTGCTACGCCATAATCTGATCCTGCATGAACATACCTTGTTCTGGTCTGTGCTGTCCTTGTTTGGTGTCCCGGGAGACTTACTCTGTTTATCCCACCCAGGTTTGGCTCCACTTATGTGGCTGAAATGAAAAACAGAAGGCATTGCTAACGGTTTCCTACCCTTGTAGTGATATTATGGCAATATGGATTTCAACAACCAGATATGCCTAGCTGCTGGAGGGTCTTATCCAAGTAAATGTATGAGATCTACGTCAGGGCATTTACACATAGGTCAGATGGATTACATGGATACTTAAAGTTCAGAATTTTAATCTCCGTATCCATCGAATTCCATAAAAACTCTATGCAGGAACACATTCGCTGCCAACTGACCCATTGCTGCAACATAACCACAACGCAACTTTACATAATGACCACACAATTTAGGTGTAGTCTAGTCAGTGCTCCAGTTTTAAGATCTACCTTGAAGTACGTCATAGGTCCTGTTTATCAACACTCATTTTCTAGTACAGATGTTTAAGGGAAAAATAAAAGAGATAAGGAATCTCACTTGCTGGCTCCTCCATTGCCGTCATCATTGTCAGAGGAAGAGGATGCAGAAGACCGGGGGAAGTAGGAAGAATCGACGTGGTTGGGGCTCCCACTCTGTGCTGGATTAATAGGAGAGGAACGTTCGTACAGGGGGGTGTGTTTGCCTTCATGAGGAATGTTACTGTAGTTGTTCTGCTCAGACACACTTTTGGTTGTGGGACTGATGGCGGCTGTGGATTCAGGGAGGTTGTACGGATATGGACCTTTAACGGTAGCGCCGCTATGACTTGACATGTGCGGAGCCTGGTAAAACACAAGCGTTCAGATAAATGGAGGAGAAGATGTAATACAGCCACTTTCTGAGAGACTTTCTATAGATTGATTTAATTAGATGGGTACCCCTGCAGTTTAAATGGCCATTAGTAAGGAGAAGATCTCTATTGTAGTTCTGTCATCATATTCAGTACACTGACCCACATCAGTATGTCCCACTCATGGGATTCTCCTGTGACCATTGTCCTCTCACTGGCTGGAGCTTCATTCTCTTCCACAATGTACCCAGGCTGGCAAATAAAAGGCCTGGAACTAACCACCATCAGACAGTAACAGAACATGCTAATTAACAGTGTCTCCTAGGCCCAAGAAAACAAAAACAAACCCACCCCAAACAGGGGTAGGAAGGTGGTTACTATGGCTTAACAGACTGAGGGCATAGGGCCAGATCTAGACTTAAGTTCCCATTAAGTACAATCGCATAGCGTAGTTACACAATCGTAAGTATAATGTAGAAACAACGGTAAGATACATGAAACTATTAATGCTAATTTTTAAATAATAACCTGGAGAAAGGGTCACGTGTGACATTAAACATTATGGACCGGATCCAGACCCCTGCGCACTTTCCGTATATGTGGGGGGTCTTAAAGTCCAAATGGAGGAGGGGAGTGAACTCCTCTCTGTCACCCCCCTTTCGTATGCACTTTATGACAGACACGCTGCCATAACACAGAATTTTGTACGGCCTCTGATCCGTGTGTAAGTAGTTAACCCAGCTTATACTGTATAATTTACCCCACCCCTCCCTCACTGCGTACTTTTTGCGGTGCACAGAGGGGAAGAATCGCCCCTTCGGACGGATCTCCTATCGCCCTCCCCTCCGGACACCCCCCTTTGCGTGTAGGGTGTCTCTGGATCCGGTCCAATGTGGACAATAAGCTTTAGCTCTGATAAACATGAGAAGGAACGTGCTGGCTTAAAAGAACTAGTCTGCACAATGATATGATGGTCATATAAGCTGCATATTGTGCAGTCTCTAAAGCACTGATACAATGAAAAAAAAAGCCATAAATGAGGGACATGGAAAAAATTACCATAGACTTCGATTGTACGGAAGCAGGTGGAACCATTTGAGAAGAAGGACAAACCTGCACCATACCGGGGTCTCTACTTGGATTTGGTCTTCCTGTGCAAAAGAATAAACACTCATTAGTTCACTGTAACAAGGGTGAAACATACAAAGACATGGAGACAGCCTTCTAAAACCTTCCCTTGGAAGACCACAAGTACAAGTAGTGCAGTACAATGCATAGTTGCAATATGGTAGGAGGCTTTTCCTTACAAATGTCACCTTGTCTTAATACTGCCTCAGGTATCACTGTGTCTTAGGACACACAACTCAGGTGGTCTCAACAAAGAAGCCTAGAGAACACAAGCCTCAGCAAATCATTCAAACTAATGTAAAGGAAGCATGAAGAGATACTACAACATTCCAGTTGCTGATTACCCCATACAACCCCACCTTGAGTCCTCCAACACTACCAGTGCATACACGTAATAACGTTTTGACAGCGACCTGTTATGGAATGGTTGTAGGTTACAAAGCAAAACAGGCTCTTCAAAAGGTAAAGGTCTTCTTTAATTGTCACAACAGGCTATTCGGTCTCAATCAGGGCAGACGTATGTATTTCAGGTGTAGTTTTAATATATATTCTAATTGTGTCATTAGTACCATGTCTGCTTTTTTGC
>WWET01000018.1:1500179-1517222 GCA_011038615.1 Limnodynastes dumerilii
ACATCTGCCCAAAACGTCATAGGTTAGATACGAAAAGCAGACATACAACAGCGACCAAAGAGCTATCGACAGTTTCATATACTGTTTCCATAAAGGGATCCTGTATAAAAGCTTCAGGTATAATGTGTGCTTGTGTGTGGTTTATTCATTCTCCGATAACTTTCATTGATCATGGCACAAAAAAAAAGCATCTGATAACCCCTTAGCAGCAGTTTGGTAGCGTGAATCCTGCATCGGAATGCCGCTACCCTTGCAGAATTTAGTCTCTGATGGCAGGGTGGGCCCATTCCCCATGCATACGAGATATGCGTCACAGGTGGGCATAGACATGCAGATTATAAAGAGAAGGCTTATGTACGATTCTCCAAGTTTAAGGTAGGGTTCTGCATGCGGAAGGCCCGTGAGTTCTGAGCACTCTCCTCGCATGTACGCAATTGTAGGATACCAAATTCCATACGGAATCTTAGCTTAACTCTGGATCCGGCCCTTAGACTAGATCCTCTTGCATCTTGGTTCATGTGGTAGCCAAACTGCAATCACAAAGCTGCTTACTGCTGGTGTGAAGTTCTTATTTAAAACACCCGCTTAACACAGTTCAATAATAATGTACAATTGTTTAAAAAAAAAAAAATGACATTAACATTGTGGATTTTAATTCAATTCAAATTTCTATGGTCTTTACAATATGTTTTTTTAGACTTCCTTAATGCTATGTTTTTATAATTTCTTTTGAATTTGACATTAATCCCTCTAAAATGAAGTATCTACCCCTTACATATCACACAATCCCTGCAGGAGCTACACATCATTAGTACACCAGTAGGGAATACTGCTGGGGAATATGCAGCATGATGACCTATTGCCACACACAGGACCAACCCCATTCAAAGCCCAGACTGACCGGGGTACGGAGCTGGTGGGTATGGCAGCGGCTTGTTGGTGGCTCTGTAGTAAGCGACTGCTCTCTTGAATCTGGAAACTTTGTCATCTGTTCTGGACTGAAAAACAGAAAAATCCTTTTTAGGCATAAATATATCAAAACTGCTTGGATATTAATATAACTAACAATATATTGTCATCTCATCATACAACAGTCACATTTACATCCCCTGCACCATGATGCCTTCAGCCCGTTACTAATGAGCAAGACTATATACTTCCCCACCGTTCTACAGAAAGCCAAGAACAAAATGTCTTCCGTCTTCCCCAGTGAAAGGCCAAACCATCGCTTTGCCAGTGATTAGGGCTTTGCACTGGTTTAGAGTTCTGATGTGGAGCAGGTTGCACTGTAACCACTTGTGCCACTAAACTATCCTTAAGCACAATGGGCTGGATCCAGACTTAGTTAAGCGCTTGAACTTAGTTACTCCTGGGCTAAACCATGCTGATTTTAGGGGGAGTCAAGTTAATTGTATTCTTTGCATGCAGGGATATATCTTTGAATTGATTACTGCACACAGATACCGACCAGCTTTACTATCACACTGTTATTGAGACTTGGGATAGGAAACATCACCTCTGAACTCTAATACTGTTTGCAACAGATGAAATATGACTCCCCTGCAATCAACATGGTTTAGCCCAGGAGTAACACATAAGAAGGAGAGGAAAGTTACTCCTGGGCAAAACCATGTTGATTTCAGGGGGAATAAAGTTAAATGTATTCTTTGCATGCAGGGATTTATCTTTGAATTGCTTACTGCACACAGATACCGACCAGCTTTACTATCACACTGTTATTGAGACTTGGGCTGGGAAACATCACCTCTCAACTCTAATACTGTTTGCAATAGATAAAATATGACTCCCCTGAAATCAACATGGTTTATCCCAGGAGTAATTTTCCTCTCTTAGGACCTGATTCACACTTAAGAATCTTCTTAAAATAAGAACTTAAAGTCACTCCTGGGCTAAACCATGTTGATTGCAGGGGAGTCATATTTCATCTGTTGCAAACAGTACTAGTGTTGAGAGGTAATATTTCCCAGCCCAAGTCTAAATAACAGTGTATTAGTAAAGCTGGTCAGTATCTGTTTTCAGTAAGCAATTCAAAGATGTATCCCTGCATGCAAAGAATACAATTAACTTGACTCCCCCTGAAAACAACATGGTTTTGCCCAGGAGTGACTTTAAGTTCTTATTTTAAGAAGATTCTTAAGTGTGAATCAGGTCCTTAATTTCAAGCTCCTTCTTAAGTCTAGATCCAGACTAATGACAACAATAAACTACAAGTGTTCCCATAGCGGGTTGTTTATATCATTAGGTATAAGCAGACAAGCAGCCACAAGTACAATTAATAGAGGTTAAGAACCCCAGCAATAGATTATAAGTAACATCCTCTATCCCAAATCTGTCTGCTATCAACCATTATTTTTTATTAAAATTCTAAAGCACTAAAAAATATTCTACGCAAAATAAAAACTGCTAATAGAGTAAATGAAATCTGTCTGGTGTCGAGAACAATAAATGACTGTACTGGATGTAAAGAATGTATTCTCAGAGAAAGCAGTGATTAAACACGGTCCCTTATAATGGATTCCCCAGTATTTATACAAGTATTATGATTTGCGTCCTACAAACAGCAACAAAATAAATGAAATCCATTTACTTGTGAATGCTGAAAAACGTCGGTAGATATTGCATCCAAATCATTTGTGTCCTTGATATTGCGCACGTAGTCGGCAACTGCTTTGATTACAACATCACATGGGGGTAAAACAAGCTGGTGAGCACGGACCTAAACGAGGGAGAGAAAGAGATAAATAGCGAGGCGCACTGGACTAGCTGTCTATAATGGTGAGAGATGCACAATTGCTGAGTGCATCTTATATAAAGTATAGATATAGATGTTTCTATAATGCTCTCTTCTATATCTAATACCAGGATCTGCAGACTTCCCTTAAACACAATGGCCCAGATCCAGAACAACGCTTGCGAGCAAATTTACGCGTGGCGGAGACGTAAAATCGCCTTTTGGTAAGTACTGCGCATGCGCACCATAGAAAATACGCTCAGTAACGTAGCGTAATTGTGAACATATGGGCCATTCACGTATGTGTCACGTAAATACTTACGAGTGGGCGTGCCAATTTTACGTGAGTCCAAAATACGCCTGAAATACGTTAAGTAGGCAGGGGTTTGTATTTAAAGTGTACAGTATGGGCGTGCTTAGCTGCGTAAATACGTGTTGCCCATACGTACGTGTGCGGATTACTGCGGTAACGTCGGCAAAAGTTAAGGTAGGGTTTGGAAAGCGAATCTTGACAAAATACGTACGTTCAAGGGGTGTGCCTAGGGGAGTGTATAGAATATACGCACACGAAAATACGCTATGCGAATAAACGTACGGCAAACGTAGTTCTGGATCTACCCCATTGTAATAAAGTTTTTGCAGCAGTAAGAATGTCAGCACCCATCCCTAGAGAATGCATGGACCGTCACACAACCTGCACTCGTTTCATTTGGAATTCTGTAGGAAACTCTACAGATCTTTGAACAGGAAACATCTATATCTGGCAGACAGGAACAGGAATGTAATGTCCTTGTTCCTCTTACACAGCTGGCACCTAACATTGGTGTTTGTGTAGATGAGGCCAATTAAAGTATGTGAGGCACACAAGCTACATCTACACAAACCTGCTGGAGGAAATCATCTGTATTTCTGTCCATCATTATTACTTTGTCATAAATGAACCAATTACAGTGGAGGGTTCTGGGTACTGACAATTTGTTTATCCATCGATCCCCTAAGCGAAAAGTGTGTGTTAAATTCTGTGTTGGAGTTTCTTTCCTACATCTTTAGACCTCGCATTAGGCATCTGTACACACACACTCCATGGATCTTCTCTAGCTCATTGCTTTCCACTATCCAACCCCGAACAGAAGAGAACACAAATGGCCAGATCCAGAGCTACGTCTTCATTACGTTTCCTAGCGTAGCGTAATTACTATGCACTCCCCTCGGCCGTACGTAGTTTAGCTTAAAAAACCCTACCTTAACTTTTCTAAGCGTAACTCCTGACGGCTGTAATGGCTGCACGTACTTACACTAGCGTACGTAGTTCTGGATCTACCCCAATGACACCAAATGGCCATGACCCAATCCTCTTCATAGCCTGACTGCAAATATACTGACAAGATAGAGCCTAGCACTGACCTCAAAGCAGATGCCTCACTTGCCAAACATGACTCCAACAGATTCGCTGCACACACTTATCTCTTTACAAAGTTGTCTCCCTGGCCAAGAAACCTAACCAATATCCAACCACAATCCTCAGTCACCTCTAAGTCCAGCACCGCCCACCTTTATCCACACATCTTCATATAGATTTTTTTTTTTATATCTTGGAGTAAAAATTTCCCTTAACAGCGTGAAAGTGCAAGCACAGAGATTTGAGAACAGGGTCTTTGGAATATCATACTTTCAGTGAAGCCAGTGGATGATCTGGTCCAAGTAAGCTCCAATGGAAAGCGGCTAAATCTTCATCAGGTAAAATGTGGTTACCTAGGAAACAAAGAGCATGCCCAATAAATGCCACGGAAAAATACCAATCAATATGCAAACTTTTCTATGCCTTCTAACTCTCAAATACTTTTCCGTGGAGAAATTTTTAAGGGGTTTCCCTGATCCCTCTAATTCTAACTTAGTACAGAACTCTGTCTTCCAGGCTTCATTTGGTTTGTTAAATATCTGCTTTTCAACAATATATGCAGAGAACCTTGTAGACTCCGCTAAATGTTAGTAGCACCTGTGTCTCAAAGCACTGAGGTTAGGAGTTCAATTCCCACACTGGGGCTTATCTGTGTGGAAGCTGTGTGTTCTCCCTGTGTCTGCATGGGTTTCCTCCCACACTCAAAAATAAAAAATAGCTGGTAGGTTAATTGCCTGCTGACTAAATTGACCCTAGTCTGTGTGTGTATGTATGTATGTATGTATGTATGTATGTATGTGTTAGGGAACTTAGAATGTAGCCCCAATGGGACAGGGACTGTTGTAATTGTGAAGTATTCTCTGTAAACCTGTTAATAAATAATAAATAATGCAAGTAAAATAACCCTTATATAATGCAAGGTTGAAAACACATTAAATTAAATACAGGAGACTAATACAAGAATAAAAGTTATGTGACTAAACACAATAGGTTTTTTCCCTATTCATTATCACCCCAGCCTCCAACCGTCATATTATAGGAGTAGGCCATGTGTACTATTGTATACCGTACAACTTAGTAATTATAATAATCCATTTTCCTTGTAAATGGGGTTAGATCAATTTACCAAATAGGCTATAAACCAACATTTATTTTATATAGATTTCCTTAAACAGGATCAGATTTAAACACAAAGCATCATACAAGCATTGTACAGAAAATGTCTCAATCACGGCTGCTCCTTCACAAGCCCATGACAGAGCACTGGAAACGTGGCTCTTCTGGCTAAACCCAGAGCACGAGCTTGGTCGCCTCCATTGGAGATTAGCACCTGACGCCCCACTGAAGGATTCCGTAACCTTGACGACAGAACAGGCCTCTCCGTGCAGAGCTGTAATGATTATTTCACAGACAATCTCTCGAAAGGTTCCTGACTAAAAAGATGCTAAATGCCAATTTATACAAACGCCGCGTTCACCGCTGACAGTCCGTCGCATGATGCGGGATCGCATATTGTTCAATTTTTCTGTCAAATTAAAGAACATTTGGGGTCTAGGAAACCACTTTAAATACTTCTCCATGGTAACATTGCAACCACAGCAGCAAATAAAACAGATTTATTTTTCCCTTTAGCAGCAGCTACAGAGAGTATTGTGGTGGGTTCAATGCACATTTGTAACTCGTAATTTATACTAAGAGGGAATTGGTGCTAAACGAAAAGTGAGGACGTTTCACCAGTAAGAAAAGGTAAACAGGAGACACACAATCAAGCTGCAAATTAAAAAAAAACCATTGAAAACCACAATGTCAATTTTCTTTTTTCTTTTTATTTGCTCTCGATACAGTAATATCATTAGAATAGCTTCAGTACTGCTTCTTATTGTACGCACAGGAGATTATTACCAGGAGCCCAGACAAAAGGATATATATATAAATAGAAGATATTTCTTTACCTTTTGTTCCCTTTCCAGTTGAAAAGACAAAATGAGAAATACTTCCTAAGCTTTTCCGGTGCACAGAGCTCTGGCTGGAGCGTTCATATTGCTCCTGCAGTTTCTCAAACACATATATAGCCCTGTCCACTAAATGATTGCACCAGATCCTGACCTCTGGGGTGTGGGTGCCCGCTAAGAACGGCCCTATTTCTATAGGGCCGTTTTCTCTCAGCCAGTTTCAAACTCGATGAGGCATAGCAATCGATCCCCGGAGCACCGAACACGGTAAGTCTAAAAACTAACCTCAACCCTTCCCCTAATTCTGGCCTAATTGTGTCCCCTCCCATTACCCTAACCCTCCCTTCCCCCAGAGCCTGACCCTAACCATCCCTTCTCTATAGCCTAACCCTAAGACTCCCCCCTCCCCGCAGCCTGACCTTAAGCCTCCCCTTCTATGGCCCTAAACCTCCCTTCCTAAGAGCCTAACCCTAAAAAGTCCCCAGAGAGGTTACTCACCTCTCCAGAGCTGTCAGCGGCGGGCCCGGGGAAAATGAATTGGCGAGTGCCGATCGGCACACTCACCCATTCATAAAAAAAATATATAAAATGGCTGCCATTCGAAATAGAGACAGACGAAAAGGAACTTTTGGCTGTCTCTATTTCTAAAGACAGCTCATCAAGCGGGGATTCACAGCGGACCTCCGTACATTTACTTAATGCACAGATATGGGAGTCCTGACGGAAGAGGAGAGCTCCCCGCTCTCATGCAGACTTTACATGACTGGCACTGCCATAAGGCAGCCTTAAGCCTCTCGTGTGGATCAGCGGTACGTGCGAAGCCTTAAAATCCACTCCTACTGTACAAGTTTCAATGCTCTCCCATCCACCTTCTGGAGTTTAGGTGGGTGGAGGGGACGCACTGCCCTAATGAATGGATTTCCAGGCTTATGGAACCAAGTTCCGTACACCTGGACTGCCGTAACGCAACATCTAGCGCACACATGCACGAAAAACAGACCAATGCCGCAATTACTGTGTGACTTATTACCGAGAAAATGAGCCCTAAGAGAGACAGGGTTAGAAATTATAGTACACAATCTATATTAACACAATCTAGGACATAAGGACACAAACAGAGAGAGAATCCAGCAAAGTTACCTAGAAGAGCAGCAAATATGGGAAACCGGTTTGGATTGAGGTCCAGCTGTTTGGCCACCTCATGCATCAGATACTGGCTGGTTGTGATGCTTTTGCCATTACGACTGAGCTTTAATGCGTGGGCACTAAAGTAATAAGGGATGTTGCACAGAGCATAGTCTGAGTCATAGGCAACCAGACCGTGGAATCCATTTTCTCGGCAGAATGTAATGACTTCTTGGTGATGATCTTCAATGCTCTGCGCGACCTGTCAAAAGGCAGAGAGAAGGAGACTTGAGACAACACCGGTGAAGACATGAAAAAAAATAAAAGTTTATGGTGTTACTTGGCATCACTGACATGAAGATTGCATTTGTAACCTCAGAATAGATCACCGGTCACACAATAATTATATTACAATATGAAATAGAACAAAACAGAAAGGCAAAGAGCATGTTTACATGATCATAAACACAAAATAAAGAACAAGACATATGTACACAGCAAAGATAAACCACATATATTTAATCTGCTGAGCCTAGAATAATTGTTCTGGAAAGAAGCTCCAAGAGGTGGATTATACACTCTGGCTGAAGAACTAATTCAAATCACATTAGTCATCGGTATACAGAGAGATAACCAACAAAGCAGGTCCTCCAGCTAGAGAAAGCCAATAAGCAAATGGCCGTGGCAATGGCTGAACTTGCAACAGATATTGCTATCAAAGTCAACACTGCAGGTGTCAAGAGGTTCAAAAGAGCAGCAGAAAAAAAGCTTAATTCTTAAAGTGCTGTCGCCTATATTTTACATACTTTAATAACCACAAATATAATCTTGGAGTGGACATGTTCAAGACGCCCAAAACATGATCATTTTACACCCAAAATCCGGTTACGAAAATCTTATTGCCGAAAATGGGACATCGGAAAGTTCCTATTCGAATGTCCCATTTTTGAATACTTACTGCTTTTTACTTTTTTTTTTTTATGAATAGGTGAGTATGCTGTTCGGCATACTTTACCCCATTCACTTTCGCAATTACCGTTATCCTTCCGCCGTCTGCGATATCCCTCCGCCGCACCTCTGCCGCTGCTAGCACCAGACCTGGAACAGGTGAGTAAGCTATCTGTTGCGGGTTAGGGTCAGGCTGCAGGGGAGGGAGGGTTAGAGTCAGGCTGCAGGGGAGGGAGGGTTAGGGTCAGGCTGCAGGGGAGGGAGTGTTAGGGTCAGGCCGCGGTAGATGGAGGGTTAGGGTCAGGCTGCGGGAGATGGTGGGTTAGGGTCAGGCTGCAGGGGAGGGAGGGTTAGGGTCAGGCTGACAGGAAAGGAGGGCTAGGGTTAGGGTAGTGAAAGGGGAGGGTTAGGGTTAGAATTAGGGAAGGGACTATTTTTTTCTTACAATTTAGCAGAACGGAGCATTCAGTGCTCATTGAGGCATAGCAATCGAAATCTAATTCGAACCTAATTTTTAAAAATCTGATTTTCTATGCGGGGACCCACACCTCCCCCAAAATCAACACCAATTCAGATACTCTGGATATATTAAAGCATGGAAATCCCTTGCCAATCAGCTCTGCCAAGGTAACTGCAATAATAAGAGTGTGCAATGCTTTGCATAGGGTACAATGGTACAGGTGATCTAAGGGATACACTGTGACTGATATTTTAATAACATCACTGGCCATAAGTCAACTGAAATAACCTGTGTAGAGAATGTAACCAGCACTGAGCACAGACCCCAAAGCCCTGGAGCATTGTATTTGTATGATGCATGCAAAAAATAAAAGAAGTGGCAATATGAGCAACAGGTGTGTCAGGAGAAGCTGCTCAGCTGTAACAATGACAATGCTCACAGTGAGCTCTGCTGTCCCTTATGAACGTCTTTCACAGCAATACACAAGCACTGAGCAGCATGCAGTGGGCAACGTCTGTATATGGTAAGCTCTTCTGACCACATGCAAATGAACAATACAGATCATTTTCAACAAATCAATGCGCGGTCTCCCCCTCTTTCAGGTTCAGCACACATTAAAGATAAACTGCATCAGGGAACTAATAAAATGGCACAACACAGCAATTTATTGTTCATCCAAAGCCATTTGCAGTAATAGAAAGAAAATAAGAGCAGGGGATTGGGTCGAGATATGAGGACAGGGTTAATGAGTGGGCTGTAATCCTTATGCAGAAAGGAATTTCATGTATTTGAGACAGCTGAAACAACTGATGGAGGGTAAAATAAAGTTGGCGCACCCACTCCGACATCTTCTATATACTATGATTCGCGGTCGCTGACCTGGTATACGCATTTTCAGGACCACTTAGAATTCTGATCTCAGGGTTCCACATATCTGAGTCACTGACTGAATCCCACTTTGGAATATTTCAAATTGCAATAAAATTTCTTATAGCCAGAGAGATTAAGGAAGGCAGCTGTGGGATCGGCCCATAATGCACTTCTGAAATCGATCAGATGAGGCACAGAATGTAAATCGCAGTAACTGGATGAAATAACATCAACATTAAAAAGAATTAGGATAAAGGCCCTGATTCAAAATCAGGATCATAAGGGGACTTAAGTCATTTCTGTAAGTCCCCTTGAAATTTAACATCAGCGCATTCGTGCGCCAAATGTTACGTGCCTTAAGTTCTTGTTCCTTTGTTAAGTGCTGGGGGTGGGGAAAAGCGGTTCCGCACAGACATAGATCCGTGCGGTTAAGTTATGGTGGAGTTCTGAACGCTTAAGAGCTTAATTACGCACTCTGGCCCAGATCCTGACCTACGCACGCTAGCGATTTTACGCTACCCGCTGATGTAAAATTGTCGATGTGTATTTACTGCGCATACGTGCGGCAGATGTTACGCCACGTAATGCTGAATGTACATACCACCATCAACTACGAACAAAGAGGCGGGGCATCCATATGACACCCTACGCTTTGTAGGCGGAGGGAGGCATTTAAATTAGACAGTATGGGCCGGGTTAGGCCGTAACGTACATGAATCCATTACGTACGTCAGTACTTATGCTTTGAAAAGTTAAGGTAGGGTTTGGGCAGCGTAAAAAGATCAAAGTACGTACGAGCGTTGGGAGTGCCTTGGGGAGTGCATAGAAAATACGATAACGTAAATACGCTATGTGATCTAATGTAACTAGCCAGTAGGTCTGGATCTACTCCTCCTCCTTGCTTAATTACAGATCTCGGCGTGTATGTAAGTCGAAATCGGAATCCGGTCCAAAAAATGTATATTAAAACTGGAATGTTAAAGCATGCTGGGAGCCAGGCCTGTACTAAAGTCAAGCGGCATGCAGATTAATAGCAATACTACATCTACTTAAAACGCATAATCAGTGCAACCCAGACACTTCCTTATTTCAGCTAGACTTCTAGTCTTGGTGATACAGGAAGTGTGGTAATGTTTTGCAGCAATGAAGATCAACAACGTATTGCTTATTCCATTGGTTCACTGCAGCTATCTAAATACTCACACCAAAGAGCTGCCAGGGTGTTTGAACATTATTCTGTGAGAGGAACTTCTCTCTCAGCATGTCTGTGTGCTCAGGGGTTGCATCCAGTTATAATGCAAATGCAAAAATCCAATATTTTCAAACACATGTGCAGGGGTTGCCAAATGCTAACAACAAGGCAACAGAAAGGGGTTAGTGAATTATTACACAACTTTCAGCGCCCCCACCACGATGAAGTAATCTCACGAAGAGAACAGCCATTTTGATAATGCTAAGCTCTAGTTACTAATCTCTGCTCCAAAGGTCATCTCCTATAGACCATAGACCATAACAGGGAAGAGGAAATTTAAATCCTCAAGCAAAGCTCTGGCAGTCACTGTACTATAAATACTTATAGCTTAAAGCCTGTATACAAGGTCTCATTAAAAAGAATCAAAAGTCTTCTGTAATAAAGATCTATGAAAGGTTTTACAGAAGGAGTCACCTGTCAGTTACAGTCAATGGATTTCTACATTATACAGGTAGTAAGATTAAGTAGGGATATTGAAAATCAATGAAGCTTTCTGGAACCATAGGAAAGGAATGCAAATCAAGGGTCTTTATATAGTTTAACAGCAAGGTGACTAAATATCCTTCCTCTAATTCCTGCTTTGAACCACTCTTGTGTTTCCAAATGATGCAAGCATTAAATGTAAACATATGGGAGACATTAACAGCAGTCTGCTGAGGTGAGCAGCCTTCTGACTCTCTGTAATGTCTATGTTTCGTTTCTAAATAAAAAAAACACACACATCTTAGCACCTACAATAAAATACAGCTCCAGTTACAATGAATGAAAGACAAGCAGCCCTTTTCCTAGAAATGGTAATAAATTAACTGTCATTTTATAAATATAGTACACCATGAAAACACAACATTGCAATTAATTCAAACCCATCCTCAGATTTAAAGGCGCAGAACAGCTAAAAGGCAGTATAAGTGGATGGCATAAATAACACAGCAACTGTATGTTTGCATCCCCCATATATATTACAAGCGTAGAGAAAACAAGAAATATACAGTTAATTAGTAACGTATAGTAAGTAGTATCAGAGATAAGACACACTGCCTGCATATTACAAATATGGTTACCATGGTGACTAGAAAACACACCCTGGTGACTGCAGGATAGCACTGCTTGCATCACACTTCTATAACGACCTCTGGCCTGTACTAGGAGTAAGCTCCTGCATTTTGAGGGAAGGGAGGGGGGGTGGCAAGTCTGACACCAGTGACACAAGGACCTCTACCATCCAAACAGCAAAATTATACCCTTAATCTTTTTTTATTAAGACCAAGCAATAAATATAATCAGACACCTGTAACTCCGTACCAGCAGTCATCCTACACAAGTGTTACAAGCTACAACAAACAAATTTGGCAGTAATACTTGTTGAACACAAGGGGAGGATACAGCGCTTGTTGCACATCATAGCTTTTTAGTGGGCTGTGAAAGGCTAGGCACAGGTTTATTAAACAGAACGGCAAAGCGGAAAGATATACCTACTACAAAGCTTCGCTATCAAAAAGAGAGAGCATACCCCAGAAGTGAAAATGGCGGGTTTTTTTTTAGATAATATTCATATTTTCATAGACCACCATCACATGTTCACAGACACAAATAGATGTCTAACCAGCATAGAAAACTCAAGCTAAAAAGAGCAGAAATACATACAAAAAACACACAGGACAGCGCTTAAAAGATCGTTAGTAACTTGTACACGGATAATATACAATACTACTGAGTTTGCCATACACTGATGCGCCGAGTGTATGCCAATTTAATCACTACACCACTGAATGATATCATGAAACAGACTACATTTGCAGTATTAACAATCAGAGTAGAAAACAGGCATGACAAAACTTGATAAACAAGCTTCCCTCTCAATGACAGGATTACCTATACAGAAAATACCGTCTACTCCTACTTGCTGGATTAACTATTTTTTAGATATAACATTAAAGATTTAGGTGAAAAAATGTTAAGTAAACCCTGTTATTGTAGATCCTGCAAAGCAGTGACCATTGTATTAACTGTACAAAGAAACCCTGATCATCCCTGGATGACAACCAACTACAGAGAAGCAACAATGGACTTTTTGCCTTTTAACTTTTCAAAAGTTCCGTATAACAGGATCCCAGAGAAGCAAAGACACACTTATAATTCATTGCCCTGTTCACTCCATGGTCTGCATAAAATAAATAATTAGACAAGTTCTCATATTGAGGTCTAAAAATACAATAGATAACTGTTGGGCCTGATCCAGACTTGACTAGAGGCCTGGAAGTCCACACGAAAGAGGGGAGTGAACTCCCATGTCATTCCCCTCTCTCGTGCCCTACCTTAAGCTCTTCGCACGGATCTGCGTCCGAGCGCAGATTCGTGTGGAATTGCATATTGCCGGCCACTTGCCTTCATCTAGGTGCCTATTTCTGCCTCTCTTGTGGGGATTTGGCACGCGGATTTAAGCGCCACCCCGTGTCTGTGACACAATCTATTTTGCCGAGTTAACCAGACGCAACAGTAAAACATAAGGACTGAAGATCATTTCTGCACACAACTTAGTTTGCAATCAATAACTTGAGCAGATGCTGCCATAATCTACAAAGGTAAATGCATCCGCAGGATATAATGGTACAATTTCCCAGCTGTTCATATTATTATAAATGCTGAATGCCGGTGGCTTTACTAACCCATGTGATTTTAATAAAACACTTAGGATAACATGGAATTAAAGTAAAAATTGGAGCATCTGGAGATCTATCATGAATAGATAACATGATGGCTGCGTAATTCACAAACTACATAAATGTATTTTGTATTTTTATTTA
Organism: Limnodynastes dumerilii; assembly: GCA_011038615.1. Classification (NCBI taxonomy): domain Eukaryota; kingdom Metazoa; phylum Chordata; class Amphibia; order Anura; family Limnodynastidae; genus Limnodynastes; species Limnodynastes dumerilii. The sequence goes on from WWET01000018.1 coordinate 1,513,742, forward strand.
AGGAAAGTCAGCCTACAGGACCTGACTCAGATCTCCAAGCGACTTACATGCACACAGAGGTCTGTAAGTAAGCATCTTGCCCACAGAGTAAGTAAGCATGGAGGGGGGGGGGGGTACTCACCCTGGCACTCCCCTCCTTCTTATGGAGTTCTGGGGCCAGATTTACTAAGCTGGGGGTTTGGAAAAATGGAGGTGTTGCCCATGGCAACCAATCAGATTCTAGCTCTCACTTTTCTATTACATACTAGAGAATGTCAGATGGAATCTGATTGGTTGCTATGGGCAACATTTCTAAACCCGCAGCTTAGTAAATCTGGCCCCTGTACACTTAAGTGTCCAGAACCCCACCTTAACGTAACTGCCTCTCCCCACCCCGGCACTTAATTAGGATAGCAAACCCTGCATGCACGGTGGGGTTCAGCCATGTGTAAACTAAACGCCGCCGCTATCATGGAAGTTCTTCCGTAGAGAACAAAGATCCGCACAGATGCCCATCCGACACGTAACATCTGGCAGACACATGCACCGATGTCACAGGTGAAAGGGACTTACACAAATGACACCACTGGAGTTATTTACAGTTGAAGAATGTGGTCTATTGCAAACTCACAAACATACAGTATCCATATGCGCCTATGGAAATCTATACTAAGAACGATATTCGCATATTATGATTTATCAAAAAAATAGGTGTAACGGTCATTTCATCTCTGCTCTGGTGTGGAGGTGATGATAAAGCCTTCACAGAGGTCAACTATAATATCATTTTACCACAACCTTGCAATGAATCTTTTTTCTTGAATCTGTTTATAAAAGTCCTGTTACTGTAGACACTAACACGATACAGATTACAATAATACAGATTTCTGTTTGCAGTTTGACTCTTATGGTATTAGGGATGATGTTCTTGTATATACTGCACTTACTGGCGCCAGCTCAGACGATCATAATGTCGACACCATAAAGTTGTCTGTTTAATTGGCAAAAGGAAAATAGACAATTATAACGTGTCAATATTTATGTCCTCCTGTGTCCCTTTTCCCTCCCACTGTTGTCCCAGTTGCTGCTTGTCCCCCAGTCTCTCCTGCATCCCACTGCTCCTTGCCCCCGTCCCTCCTCAATCCCACTGTTGTCCCAGTTGCTGCTTGTGCCCTTCACTCCTCCATCCCACTGCTGCTGGTCCCCTTGCCTCTTCCCCCATGCCACTGCTTTTTGTCCCCAGCCCTCTCCCCATTCCACTGCTGCTTGTCCCCAATTTTCCCTCCGTCCCACTGCTGCTTGTTCCCCTGTCTCTCCTCCGTCCCACTGCTGCTTGTTCCCGTCTCTCCTCCGTCCCACTGCTGCTTGTTCCTGCCTCTCCTCCGTCCCACTGCTGCTTGTTCCCCTGCCTCTCCTCCGTCCCACTGCTGCTTATTCCCCTGCCTCTCCTCCGTCCCACTGCTGCTTGTTCCCCTGCCTCTCCTCCGTCCCACTGCTGCTTGTTCCCGTCTCTCCTCCGCCCCACTTCTGCTTGTCCCTGGTTCTTCTCCATCCTGCTGCTGCTTGCCCCGATCTCTCCTTCTGTTTCTCTCCTCCATTCCCCTGTTGTCCCCATATTTCTCCTCTAATCTGTATCCTGCTGTCCTCCATAAGTAAGTTATGACTTTTGCGGCTAGGGTTATGACTTGGGGGGAGTTATATATAAAGCAGATAGTATTGTAATGTCAAACACAGTATGTGCCAGCATTACCATGTGCTTTCTGACAGTTGTCAAGACCCTGTCGGATACAGTATGGTCAACATGTTAAACCTTTTTGCCATTTAGTGCTGACTGGGTAATTGCTGCTCTTGTACTCTCACTTCCATATCACACCCATTGCACTGAGAGGTTATTGTTGTCTGACAAAATCAGGAAGGTTAAGTACAAAAGAAAATATAAATGAATTACGGAGTAATATATAGTATTGTTTAGATTTAAAAATAACCGACACCTGTTTAAAAGCTAAACCTTTTAAAGATCAAATCAGGAACAGTGTGTAACGTGGAAGCCAGACCCATGGTTTCATTACCTAAACTGGTACAATTTTTAGCCTTCCCTAATACAAGCAGTATTACACTCTGATGGGAGAAACAACATGGACTAGTACAGGCCTGGCCAACCTATGGCTAGATTTACTAAGCTGTGGGAAAGAAAAAGTGGAGATGTTGCCCATAGCAACCAATCAGATTTTAGCTCTCAATTTTCAATTACATACTAGAAAATGTCAGTTAGAATCTGATTGGTTGCTATGGGCAACATCTCCACTTAGTAAATCTGGACCAAGGTTTTCTGAAACTATGAGTACCAGCATGTTTTGTCACATATCCGCTATGCCTAAGCAGTTAAAGCGTGCTGGGACTTGTAGTCTCGCACCAACTGGAGAGCCACAGGTTAGCCAGTCCCAGACTAGTAAAACAATGAGCAGATTGTGTCTATTGTATTTTGAGGAGTGTCATGTTGACTTGATAAGAATAAGATCAATGAAGCTTGATAAAGAAACAGGATACAAACTAATATATTGTTCTACTGTGAAGTCAGATGAGGACTTATTAGAAGTAATTAGTGCACAAGAGTATATTATGTATTACTGTCGTATTATCATTATGTCATTTATGTCGTGCAAAGTGCTCTTGATTATGTTACTAATGATACAGAAACAGAGAAATTAATATATAAGCCCTTGTTAGCAAAAATATTATAGGAGGCTATATGTGACTCAAATGACCATGGTATTGTATATCAATACATTACAATATGGTTCAGGTATTATATTTATATCAGTTGTGCTACGGCTAAATACATGACAGTCATTAAGTAAATTTATGAAAGAAAAAAACAGGGAACACAAATTATGTGACCCGTAGTTATTAGTACTAATGGTAGGTCTACAAACTTTTATTGCACTTGTTTATGTGTGCTCTATATCCCATCACACCCGGTTGATGCTGATCTTGTTCATTCAGAAAAAGTATTGTATTCTGAAGATGGAGAATGGTAATGTGCAATGACAGTGATGAACAACTTGGTACACTTCAGGGGCTGCATGGTGTGACACTCTAACCATCCAATGGGTTTTTATTAAAAATAAATAAATGTAAACAATACATTTAAACAAAGAAAGGAACTCCTATCATGTAACACAATACCAGAATCTGCATTTAAGTGCTACAGGCTATGAGCAAACATATCTGGCATCAGCATTAAAAGGAGCTGCGTTCTGCATGACACCCATCACTGGCACAGGAGATAGAATGTCAGATGCGGGTGGGGAACAGAATTTCCATGCATAAATACGGATTTGAAAGGGTATAAAGGGAGGGGAGTATCTTAAACACAGTTTAGCGGAACCACTAGATCTCAAATTGATTTCCAAACCGGGGGAAAAGTTGGTGGGATGTCACAATGTCACTGCTAGAGAAGTTCAGAGATGTTTCAGTTTAAGAGAATATTAGGTGTGTGAAT
>WWET01000018.1:1522667-1534794 GCA_011038615.1 Limnodynastes dumerilii
GTTGGTCTGTAACCGTGACTGCAATATACATTTATGTGCGGCAGCTGATACTATCAAAATAAGTTTTTTATACCCTGGTGATAATCGCAGGAGCTGAGGGAAAATACCTAGTATTGCTTATGGCGCTATAAATGGAAAAGGGGTTATCAGAAATATCATGATAGGCTCTCAGTGGGGACACGTATGCTCTATGCATTATATTAAGGGACATTTCCCTGTATGTCATTGCTGGAATGAAGAGCAAGGCTTCAGAAATTGTGATTATTGGGACTATCTTTCATTTTAATAAAAACATAAGGAAATATTATTTTCCTTACTGTATGTAGAAAGGATTAAACACAGGCACAATACTTTGGCAGTAATTTGTGACCCTTTGTAAAGTGTTTGAGATTGGTCACTGAACGCAGGAGAGTAGCGAGGGTGGAGCTCCAGGCGCTGGCAGAACAAAGGTGTGCTGCAGTGCCATCTCCAGATCACTAATATTCTAGTATTACATGTGGGATGATATTAGGGGTCTGGAATGGTACACTATATAATGTACAAGTGGGGAATGTCATGGCTCTGGGAATGGCACACTGTATACTGTTGTCCTAAACCCTAATATAAACCACATATTATAGTATGTGTCATTCTCAGGCCCATAATATACCCCACATTTATATAGTGTACCTTGTCCATAGGTGTGTAAGGTAAGAGAGACAGGAAGGGGGATGTGTATGGAGGTGGTGCAGGGAGGGGGAAGTGTATTGGAGAGTGCAAGAAGGCAGGGGGGATTATTAGGGGGGAGAAACCGAAAGGCAGATGTGTAACAGAGGATGGGAAATATGTAATGAAGGGCGAAGATGGTGGCTATTTTAATTTTCTCCACAGACTTGCACGAAGAGAAGCACCCAAATATCAATATTTATTTAAGTAAAAACAACGATTCCTTTTGTTCAGCAAATATCTGGGAATATGCTCACCCCTCTCCCTGGCCCATTACACGAGAGAACAGGGTTAAGGGGCGCCATAGCATTCACTTGCTTCGGGTGCCATTAATCCGGGCTACACCTCTGATGGAACGTAAGTTCCCTGGACTTGACCTGGAGCTGGTGCAAATGCTTTGAGGTAAACAGTCCTTTTTTTATGTCTGTGTTTCACGCTTGAATAGGTGCACTTGCTTGTTCTTACTGTACATAGACAACGTCCCTCCAGTCCTTCCTTCCTTACTTCAACAGAGCCCTCAGAACACAAGCCACTATAGCTCAAGTTGTGCTTGGATCTGAATCAGCCATGACTGTATGATCATTAGTTCTGAGCATGTGCAGTACAGAATCACACAGAGGAATATCACATCACCCGGTGTATGCTTACATCTGGATCAGACCAAGAATGTACAGTGCAGACATACAGGGCAAAATAATTAACAAACACGGTAAAAATAAAAACTAACATGATTATAAAATGGAAGAGGAACTCAACATAAGGTAGTAATACTGTGGGGTGGATAGCGACAGATGGAGCACCAGGTAGTAGGTGGGGAGAGATGGGTGCTGCTTAGCACTTAAGAGTGCAGGTAAGAAGAGATTGAGGGGTGGGGTGACAACACAAGGGTGGTGGGCCCTGCTCATGAGATCTTATAGCCTAAGGGGTTCTATATATATTAGGTCACTGTCTGCTCATCAGCTCAGAAAATGTTGCATGAAATGCATGCACCATGGCTGGTGAGGAGCCCCCCTGCCTTCCTTCACCTCCATATACTGTCAGGGTTGCAGTTGTGCATATAAGTTATCAAGCTGGAAACTGGTAGCATTCATAATAATTAGGGAATCGAAAGCTCCACAGGAACCAGGAATGTGACAAACCTCACATTTTAAGAATACTACAGTGATCTGCAATAGGCTAATTTCTTTAAGTGATGGTTTTAGAACCATTGATTGCTGAAACTAAAGTCTCAAGTACATGCACAAAGAGGAAATAAGTCCCACATGAGGATTTGCATTTTAAAATTATGATCCTGATGACAGCAAACTACTTTCACTGTATCAAAATACAATGAAAATTGCTTTTTTTTTTCCTTTGTAATTTTTCTTTTCATTTTTATGGAAAAGTACTTTATTTCAGTCAACAGAAATAAATGGACAGTCCAGAGGCCAGTTTGAGTCTTACAAAACAATGGCTCAGAGAGTTACGCTACATGGAAAATCGATATGCAGGTGTAGCTTCACCTGAAATATTACAAGTGATCCTGGGGACAATCAAAACCCTGATGTGGAGACATAGGGCTGGATTCAAACTTAAGTAAGTGCTTGAAATTAGTTACTCCTGGGCTAAACCATGTTGATTGCAGGGGGAGTCAAGTTAATTGTATTCTTTGCATGCAGGGATATATCTTTGAATTGCTTACTGCACACAGATACTGACCAGCTTTACTATCACACTGTTATTTAGACTTGGGATAGGAAACATCACCTCTCAACTCTAATACTGGGCCTGATTCAGAGATACGATAAAATTCGCAAAACTGCGCATTCGTAGTAATAGTGCAACGCCATGTACGTAGCGGTAAGGAGCGTAAATTCGCTAAGATCGTAAGTTTGAATCGATCGCAAGCACTTAAGATCTTAAGTGCTGCGAATCTTTAAGATCTTAAGGATTTGCATGGAAATGGGCGGGGGGAGGCAGGGAAATGAGGGAAAGTGGGCGCGGGCTGACACTTGGGATCTTAAATATACGCTACTACGTCACTTAAGATCTCAACTGCCAGCGCAGAGTTAGGGCTAGTCAATGGTGGTCTAAGTTTAAGATCCACCGCTGTTTGCAAGGGGAGTGACTCTTTATGCAGTGGGATGGAACCTGCTAAGATCTTAACCTTAGATGCGTATATTTGCGATCTTTTCGCAATCGCATCTCTGAATCAGCCCCACTGTTTGCAACAGATGAAATATGACTCCCCTGCAATCAACATGGTTTAGCCCAGGAGTAACTAATTTCAAGCACTTACTTAAGTCTGGATCCAGCAAATAGGGACCTAGGACCTGATTCACACTTAAGAGAGAATTTGAAAACGTATCTAAATATACGCACAGACGAGATCCATAAGAGATGCTACAAAAATTAACCACACCGCCAGTCGTGGGACTACCATGTACGGACGGTTCTCTAGATGCATGGTTTAAGTGTAGATGTGTTTCCTTATTGTGAGTCACACAGAGGCCATCTAGGTACTTAAAGTTAATCAACTTTCACTTAACCGCAACTAAACGCAAATGTTAATTAACAACCTCAAAACTGCTTTATATTCATCTCTATGCAATTCTCTGACTTTTGCGATTGTTTTTTTAATAATTGTAAGTTTAACCATTTGGTGCTTTGTAGCTACGAGCTACCTGTGTAATGTATGCTAATTGCTATTTAAAATCTCTCTAAAAATCAAGGCTTTTATTTTAAATCTATTATATTTTAATTTTTTAATCTATTTTGTTATTTGATTTTAATTGAATTTTAGCTTTAAACTTTATTTTAATATTTTAATGAACAAAAAAAATGTTTTAAAATTAAAAAATATTCAAATTAAGGCAAATAGAAATGTTTTCTAGAGTGTTAAAGGTCTAATGTCTACCTTATCTTTTTCTGTGCTTATGTATACTTCCACAAGGCAATCACACTTGTGAATCAGTCATAACTTAAGAGGAACGAACATTACTGTACATTAGTAGCCTGTGTGCTGCTCATTTGCATGAAGACTCTTGCCCCTCTAGCCACACATGCGGATCTCATTCCGTGACCATGCATGCATCAGTCCTAAGTCAGCCATCTGTGTCTGTGAATCAGTTGACCATGTTTTCTGTGCATATGTTTGAGTTCTGAGCATGCGCAGTACATCCACTCGTAAAAATATGCACAGATCTTCTGCACTTACTTAAGTGTAAATACGGTCACATAGGTTTAACTGTATAGCAGCACAGGAAATTCATAATTCACTGCAACGTGTCACGAATAACATGTGGATAGCCCTGAAGGCAGCATATGAGGATACACCTGAGGCATACACTACATGGTACCAAGTTGAGTACATGCAGAGACATGGGGCCTGATCCAGACCTACGCCGATGCGGTGTGCTTACTAAAGCACAGCGTATCGGCATTTACTTACCCTGGCACTCCCCCTGTGCGGCTGTATGGCCCCTTCCTTACGCCGGCTGAAGGCTACCCTAAGGAAGGGGCCATACGCTCGCACAGGAGCATATGGCCGCTTAGCCCGCCCTCCCACCCTCATTTAACTACCTCCCCCCGCCCACCTACACTAACCTTAACGTAGGGACACTGGGGGATGTCCCCTCCAGCGTCCCTACGGCGCTGCTACGTAGCAACGCCGGGCAACATCTGCCCGGCGCATGCGCAGATCGGCTCAAAAGCGGATCTTACTGGATCAGGCCCAGGAAGAGCTGTGTGCGTATTTTTAGGATCGGATGAACTGCGCATGCGTAGTAACTTTATTTACGCTGTTTATGTTGAATTTACGAACAGAAGTCCATTAGGCACATGCTTGGGGACACACGTGCGGAGGGGCGTGGTTTAAATCCGAACTTTCAAAGTTACGTAATACAGGGCAGGGGGATGCATTTAAAAGGACATTTGAGGGCGCGGTTAGCACTCGCGAGTCAACGAAAACCCATCAGTGTGAGGGGAGTGCCGTGGGTGTCGCCTTGCTACGTGCGTGCGTATAATTGCGTACTTTTAAAAAACGGATCTGTGAATATGGTCCTTACACTACAAATTATCTAGTTAAGAGATATCCTTATGTTGTTGGAGCCTGCAGGGAATTGTAGTATCACAACACCTGGGGCCATATTTACTAAGCTTTGGGAAAGGAAAAGTGGAGATGTTGCCCATAGCAACTAATCAGATTCTAGTTCTCACTTTTCTATTACAAACTAGAAAATGTCAGCTAGAATCTGATTGGTTGCCATGGGCAACATCTCCATTTTTATTTTTTTTCTGCAGCCTAGTAAATCTGGCCTCTGGAGTGCCACAGGTTACCTATACCAGCTCTTAATATCATCCAGGACAGAATGGGGCTGAGCCGGAGCTGTCTGTGTCTCAGATGGAAGCTTAGCCAAAATGAGCACTGCACATGCTCAGAACAAGAGCACTCCCAGAAAGATGGGCGCAAGGCTGCCCATCTGACTGTGAGCGAATCCGACAGCACGGCGCCAGTGGAATTGGGAGTTCCACGATATTTAAATGAGAAAAGGGGCATTTTTCTCATTTAATTATGCACTGTCACTGTCCATTGTAACTGCGCTTCCATAAAAATGTTACACCATCCCAGGGGATGGTGTAAGTGGAAAGCACAGGTACAGTATAGTGTAAAAAAAAAACCACACATTTATTGATAAAAATGGAAATACATAATAAAAGATAACACATGGCAATAGGGCATGCTGATGCTTGTAGTACTATAACCAGAGGCGTTTTAAGAAGTGAGGGGGCCCTTGTGTAGAATTTGCATATTATCTGAGACTGTCCCGATTCGCCGGCAGAAAAGAGACGGGGCTTACAGGGTCATTAGGCCCGCCCCTTTTTCAGCCTACAAATCGGGACAGTCCCACAGCAGGGGGAGGGGGGCTAATTTGGCATCTATTTCTTCCGTCCGGAAGATCTTAGAGGAAAGAAGTAGATGCTGAATGGCCCCCCCTTCCAAACCAGGGTGCAGGATGCATGCCACAGGGCCCCCTGTTCTGAGGGGCCCATTATAGATACGCCAATGACTACAACCACCAGCATGCCCAAGAAGTCAGGACATGTTAGTGCTTGGAGAACCACAAAGCATTGTCCTCCACCGCATGTAAATGTCCGTCCCCCCCCCCCAATGACCTAATAACTATAGGGTTAGCCATTACACTTTGAAATATATTTACATAAAATACAGTAAAATAAAAATAAAAATCATACTGCTTTGATGGGAATCTTCAAACCTGATTCAGGGATTGAAAATAAGAGAGGAAATTTACTCCTGGGCAAAACCATGTTGATTTTAGAGGGAGTCAAGTTAATTGTATTCTTTGCATGCAGGGATATACTTTGGGTTTGCTTCCTGCACACAGATTGTGATCACCTTTACTTTTACACTGTTATTTAGACTTGGGCTGGGAAACATCACCTCTCATCTCTAATACTGTTTGCAACAGATGAAATTTGACTCCCTTGCAATCAACATGGTTTTGCCCTGGTGTAACTTTCCTCTTTTATTTTCATTCTCTGATTCAGGCTCTTCATCTGTAATGGGTCCCATCTTGTAAGCTTTTAATCCCGGGGGGAGGTCTTGGTGAAAAAAAAACCCTTGTATAGCGATGATACTTATGTCCTGTCTCCAGGACATCCCAGCGCTAATGACAGTTCTACTGTCAATGGGTTATATTTATACCCTTGGCCTGCGTGGGAACGTTTCCCAAGACCTTCCCCCCGGATTAAAAGCGCCCTGTCTGCCCCATTTAAATGCCTTCCCACACCCACTTTTCTCATCTTCCTTCTTAACTTGGCCTGCCACGCTACTTCTTACTTATCTCATTACGAACGGCTTTGTAAATCGCTCTGAAGGAATCTTAGATCCTACATAGATTGCATAAATAAGGGTACTACATATGCGCAGTTTAACCTTAAAAATATGCACGCAAATAGCAACAGCTTCTTAACTGTGAATCAGGACCCGTATAGCCAATGGAGTTATGGAGTGATTCAAAAATATTACGTGATATTCAAAGATTTAAGCTTGTCAAGATTACGGACCAGGCCCTGACTCAAGTGTAGCTTCCAAACATTTGCAGATACTGCGGCTGCTAAAGTATGGAAATGCTTTCCCATATTTCACAATTTTGCCCAACCTTAAGAATTCTGCACATAACCGTCTGTGTGTTGAATACTAGGTCATATGTACGGCTTAGCCAAGACATTATTGTACAGTTAGCATGCCTATGCCCACCCACCTTTCGTATCCCAACATTCTGCATCGGCAGGCTGCATTCCCAAGCGGAATTCTTAGTACTGCACGTGTGCGTTGCATTACTCAGATGCCATTATTAATTCAGGATCTGGCTGCATCATTTGCTTTGATAACAGTTTTGCACACTCTTGGCATTCTCTCAACCATCATGAGGTCGTTTCCACATATGCAGAGTTCTTGGCAGCTTTATCTTCACGCTCCAGTCCAAACAATCTTTATTGGTTTATTTCCGATGACGGTGGAAGCCAGGTCATCTAATTTAGCCATCCATTACTCTTCTTCTTATTGTCAGATTGTTCTTATACAGCAAAAATGTGGCAAAACTGTTTGCAAACCAGATGTCTTGGTGAGTGCAGTGCTTTCAATTCTAAATGAATTGGTGAAAGTTGACATCAACAAAGTAGCCCAACACTAACACACGTGTTTTCTGATGGAAACCACACATCCACACATTATCCACTTTTACTTCTCTGAGAAATTCATCCACCAAGGCCTGATACACATAGTCCACTTAAACAGTTGATTGACCTTTGAACATTATCATTGATCTCTTGCTCTGTATTTCCTGTGGTGATTCTCATAACAGCCTTTAGAAACATGTAGATTTTTTCCATATTGCATGATAACTTTGCTAAGTTGAGCTGTTCCTTCCATATATAACCAGTTCAACCAATTAGGATTAATTAAATTGAGGTTCCAATAGGGTCTCAGGTCAATGCAGTTTGCAAAAACAAAAACAAAAAACAACTGGGAAGACTGAGGACCATGTGGCTCTTATCATGGGGTAGATCCACAAGTACGGCCGACAGGGGAATTACGCACGCCGGGTATGTAATTTTCTTTCCCTGTCATATAACTTGTGCGCATGCGCACATACTTCTTATGCGTGCATACCAGCAGGCATATGTACGACAGCCGGTACGCAAAAGGGGAAGACCCTTATTTGACGATGGCCATATCTCCGTCATAGAGGCGGAGATAGCCATGTAAATTAGGTGTTGGGGCGGGGGAAGCCCCTAGTCGTAATATTTAAGGCAGGAATCAGGACAGATTTCCTACCGAGAGCGGGGAGTTCAAGGGGGCGTGTTTATACTTGCAGACCATCACACACACATAATGCATTCCTAATACCCATCCTGCCTTGTTACCAGCGCTGCTACAAGGCCCGTTCAAGCGGTGCAGCCGAATGGGGTTTGGAACTTGGAGGGATGTTTCCTGCTACTGCACCACTACAACAGGTACAGCCATGGACACTGGCATTGCCTGACCCACCGCTGCAGACACTGAGACAGACTCCCTACAGCATGTTGTTGATGTGATGTTACTCTGCAGGGAACCTCTGTTTTAGATGCTGTTTCGGAAGAAACATGCAACTCTGAAGAGGATGTAGGGAAAAAGGTCAGACATGTCACCCACGCAGTCGGAGCCGTATGAGCAGAGGCTGCCAGTTTTCTATGGATTTGAACAGATTTTTTCAAAGTTTGCATTTGCAGCATTTAAAAACCCATTTAAAGACTTTTTTAATCACTTACATCAATGCCAGAGCTGGCATAAAAAAATAAAAAAAAGGAAAGGATAAAAAGTATTTTATTCATTATTTTATGGACAGATTTTATTTAAAATATTTTTTGTGGATCACGTTTTTGAAACACAAATGGTAATTTTTCCACAAAAAATGACCTGCGCCTAATACTTACACCAACCCCTGAGATGATGAGTGCAGGCACCATACAGATGAGACCATATTAGATGAGAAAAACACCCATTCTCATTTAAATATAATGGAACTCCCTGTTCCACTAGCGCAGAGCGGACAGATGTGGCGGATGGGCAGCACTGCGCCTCTCTTTCTGTGTGCGCTACCATTCTGGGCATGTGCAGTGCGAATTCCATGGCAGCGCAGCTCTGAATCAGGTCCCTGAACCACTAGTTGTGTTGCATCGGTAGGTAGGAAAGGTACACTTTCAGGATAGCTGTCCATGCAATGTGTAGGTAACATTTTTGAAACTTTTATATGTGGCAATAATGTTTTTATTGTCCTATGCTTGATATGAGCAATTAAATAAAAGGTTTATTTTGTTAAAATAATCAGTTGTATTTAGAGTTTTTCTACATGCAAATAATAGTCGTAACTGAAAGCCTCTATGAACACTGCAGACTATTTGACAAATGACAATGCAATGTTTGTTGTGTATATAGCATACATTCTACTTGTTATATCTTCTTTTGATGCTGCAGCCTTTATCTTATAATTACAGTATATTGACTGCATCTCATTAACCCTTGACTTGCAGATCAATACGCTGATGATGCCTCCAGGAGTTAACACGCTCTAAATGGAAAAACAATTAGATACTTAACAATGTTATAGTAATAAGAAAAGCTTCCTAATTGGTATACCGTCTTTACTTAATGATACCAACTGAAAAGACCATATCTGCTTTAAAATTGTGTTAATTAACGTTTTAGACTAGAACATTAATTAGGTCATTTGAAAACCCATTCTGGAATCCAGCAACAGTTAAGTGAGGCAGATGTTTTGTGATAGAAGAACAGGAAGGGAATGTGGATTATGCCATAATGTTATCTTCATCCTTTACCTGCGAGTGCTCTCTTGGGGCCGATATATCAGTTTGTAAGATGGAGATCCGTGAGGCATAATATATGATTGAACTAGCAATTTGCAAGCGTAACAAAAAGATGACAAGAACAGTTGCTGGGAGAAAAATATCTGCATGAATAGGTATTTGTTTAGCGGAATGACATTAACCTTTGTATTTTATTACCGTGATTGTTTGTTATCGGCTAAGCTTTTAACACATTAAATTCCTGTGAGCATCCTGTATTAGGACACGGGGGCATTTGTATGGATTGGAACTGGATGGTGGACGGTTTAGAAGAAATATGCAGGAAAAATGACGTCACTGAAAGGTAAGTAGATTGGTGGAATAACCTCCCTCATCTGAGATGGCACATTGTAACAACATAGTAGAGTTTAAACATGTTTGGGATACCCTAAATCTTAAACTAAATTGAAGGACCGTAGGGTTTAAAGCTGGCTACACATTAGAGCAATTATCTGTAGATTGGACCAATAATAACTGGTGTATAGTGCTGGTGGACTTTAAAAATGACGACAAAATGGTCCTCAATTGACTGGGTCCGATTATCTAATCATATAGAAATGTTGATAAAATAATTGAACCCAAGTAGCGATATTTTCAAATGCATAGCGCTGTTTTGGAGGCTGCCATGGCAACACACTATGGATTATTGTTCACAGCAACAAGTAGTTTGTGGCATCGCTATCAGGCCTTTCCTAGGAGAAATTGTCCCGTTTGATGGATCCTGCTGTGAACAAAAATCTGTCTAGTGTGTGACCAGCAAAAAAATTAATAAAATTGGGCAGCCTGGATGGGCCAAGTGGCTCTTATCTGCCGTCACAGTCTATGTTTCTATAACAGCGAGTGCTTCTCTGAGGCTGGATCGCATCTTACGATTTTTCCCCAAATTCCATACTTTTCAATGTGACTCTTGTCTTGCTCCTCTATTGGCACAAGTAAATTTATACCAAGCAAGATGTCTGCTCAGATACATAAACGTGCATAGTTTTGCTGAAAGACAATGATGAAATTAGATAAATAAATTATTGTTGTAGAATTAATATATGGAAGTAGAGAAACCTGGTCCCCCCACCAACCATCAACCACTCTGTACATGCATGGACAGCTGGTAGCAGCTCTCAGTCTATGTACACTGTTTATAAATAACTGTCCAGCAGCTGACAGCTTAGTGTGGGTTCTTTCCGGCTGTGCTATTCTCCCACCTTCTTTCCTTTCCAGCAAATGACAGCACTGAGCTGGTTAAGCTGCCAGTCACTGTGTGTGCAAGCGGCTGCCACAGGTTCCTCTCACTCCTTCGGGCTGTGGTTATTACATCACTGGTCATAAGTATGTAACAATGCAAGCGGTGGATCCGTAGAAAAAAAAAATATATTTTTTTTAATGATCAATCATTTTTAAAAATTATTTATTTATAAGTGTAGTGAGTGGACTAAGGGTTAAGGCAGGGGTGGCCAGACTTTCGGACTTAGGGATCTACTTTAAATTTAAAAAATCTTTTGAGATCTACCATAGTCCAAAATAATCATAACGCAATACTTTTTAGGGGGCTATGAGCCAATGAACACATAAAACAAACTAAACATTAATGTTAGCCTAATTAAACGGTGTTTTAAAATTATAGCACACAGATCCCTGTTTTACAAATTATGAACACAGAATACACGGATAAACACAGGAGAAATGTGTTTTTGAACACCAGAAGCACTCAATGCACAGGTCTGCTCGCTGTCAGTGTTATCAGCAAATGGCGGGCAGTATGCAGGGACACTAGATAGATAAGGCAGGTGATGTCATGAAGTACAGCAGTGCTCCTCAACCTTTTCTCACCCTCGGCACACCTAAGGCCTTTCCAGAATTTCGTGTCACACCAAAAGCAAAAAAAAATAATTTTATATTTTTTATTTTATAAATTTAACATTTCAGCTAATAATATTTTTTTTCCTTATAACTAATAACTATGTTAGCTTATAAATATAATTCATATAGCTCCCTAATTTTGTGTCCATTTAGCCTCCTTGTCCCCCTCTTTATTTGTGTCCAGTGAGCCTTATTGTTCGCCTCCTTCTGTGTCCAACCAGCCTTGTTGCCACTTTCTTCTGTGTCCAAACAGCCTTATTGCCCCATCCTTCTGTGTCAAACCAGTCTAATTGCCCCCTATTTGTGTCCAGCTAATCTTATTGACCTTTTTTGTGTCCACCCAGCCTTATTACCCCCTCTTAGTGTCCAGCCAGCTTTATTACCACCTCTTCATGTGTCCACCCAGCCTTATTACCCCCTCATTGTGTCCAGCCAGCCTTATTACCACCTCTTCATGTGCCCACCCAGCCTTATTGCCCCCTCATTGTGCCCAGCCAGCCTTATTACCACCTCTTCATGTGCCCACCCAGCCTTATTGCCCCCTCATTGTGCCCAGCCAGCCTTATTACCACCTCTTCATGTGCCCACCCAGCCTTATTGCCCCCTCATTGTGCCCAGCCAGCCTTATTACCACCTCTTCATGTGCCCACCCAGCCTTATT
>WWET01000018.1:1561292-1571316 GCA_011038615.1 Limnodynastes dumerilii
CCCATCCTGCCTTTAGCCCCCCCCCCCCCCCCCAAGGTGCCCCCCTCCCTAGGTTTTCTTACCTTACCCTGTGCTATGTCCTCCGAGACTGCGGCTTAGAATTCAAGTGCCGCGGTGGCTGAGACTTAGGAGAAATGATGTCCCGCAGTCACAGGCCTGTGACCGCGGAACTTCATTTCCATGAAGTCTCGGCCACCGCAAGACTTCAGTTTTTAGCCACAGTATCGGAGGACACAGCACGGTGTCCTCCTAGTGCAGGCAGCGCTGGTCTGGAGTCAGTCATATGCCTCCAGGATCCAGCAACCCCCTCCCTAGGTCTTCTTACCGAAAACCTAGGGAGGGGGGCGCTATCTATCCCTTAGTCACGGGTGGCATCAACGGGTGGCGCCCCCCTTTGGCTGGCGCCCCTGGCGGGTGCCATCCTGGCCAAGGGGTAGATATGCCCCTGAATGCACGTAAGACGAAAACTACGTAACTGTGAATCCGGACCATTAATGTTAATAAATTTATGTCTGTAGATTGTGCTAGTACTCAACAACACAATCATTTCTTTAGTATTTAGCACTTGGAAACATCTCTCTTGATAGGGTGTTATATGGAATTTGTAGTCATTTTATCAACATTGATAGGGTGTTAATCTTGACAGCCCTCGACAGGGTTGATTTCCTGACAACACAAAAGTTGATAATATTATTACATCAACCTTAGTGCTCTGAACAGTTAAAAGTCAGTTATCCTAATCCTAACCGCAACCTAATCCTAACACTATTAGAATCATCTGAGTCATCTGCTAAAAGATAAGTTATTTTACCTAACCCTATCCTTAATCCTTTCTTCATTTCCCTAACCCTAACCTTCCACTTGGTTAGCCCTAACCTTAACCCTCCATACCCCGCAGCCTAACCCTAACCCTACATGCCCCACAGCCTATCCCTAAACTTCCCCTTAAGCCCTAATCCTAACCATAGCCTGTCGCAGTCGCTGCAGCCTAACCCTAACTTTACGCCACAGCCTGTTGCTATTGGGAACAGGCAAATAGGTTCCCTTTTCTAATAGCAATTTTCTAATTTCATGGCTGTTTGAACAATGATACAGCTGGCAGCTGTATCATGTTCGAAATGCAGCCGCTCAAACCAGGGACCACATCCCCTATTCACAGCCTAATCCTAAACCTAACTTTAAGTATAAATCTCTCATTGAGTACGGAAATAGGGATCAGGCATTACTTTCGAGTGCAGATTAGTCAATCATACGTCACTGAAGATCTTCAGTCCATCGATCCAGTGGCTACTGGCTATTTTCAGTCACGATACGTTATTGTTACTGTTGTAACCAATGATTAATCAATTTGTTATTGTGTACACTGAAATGATAGCCCGCAGGATCATTATCATTTTGCTCCAGTAATGCAGTTCTTCAAAGATCGTTCAATTAGTATCCTTCCAGCCTAATTTGCAGGTCTGAATCGGGACATTTGGGACATATGAAATCCTACCTGCAGTGGCGTACCACTAGGGTAGATAGAGGTCAGGGCAACTAAAAAGAAAATGCGCCCCCATCCTTTATTATACGCTTTTAAAAAAAAAAAATGTATTTTATTTGTCTGGCTTGTGCCCTATAAAACCCACCCTAGTTATACCTCTGCCAACCCACATTTTAGCAATCAAATCCAGATTAGTCACAATGGTCCATATCGTGAGCCACGTTTCCATTACGTTACAACACATAGCGTATTTACACTAGCGTCATTACTATGCGCTGCCCACGAACGTACATACTTTGGCTATTTTACGCTGGCCAAACCCTACCTTAACTTTTCAAAGCATAACTACTAACGTAGTAAAGTCTTCACGTACTTAAGTGCCTAAGCACGCCCATACTGTACGATTTAAATGCCTCACCCCGCCTCCGAAGCGTAATTACGGGTGTCGCATGGCTGTCACTCCCCTTCATTCATAGTTACGCTGTTGATAGTAGGCTGGTACGTACGTTCAGAGTTACGTGGCGTAACATCTGGTGCGCGCAGTACATCTGCGCCTAGCGTATATAGCTCGGGATCTGCCCCAATGTTCATGCTGTCTTCTATCAGCCTGGAGTAAAATCCATCTGCAGTGTGGTTTGATGGTACTATGGGCCTGATCCAGCGCTACGAAAATTCGCACGACGGGCGAATGCGTATGTTCGACCGTGCGAAAAACCATACACGCCCCTAACACTCCCATAGTAAAGTACCTGCATACGACGCCTATACCCTACACTGGGTACGACCGTCAGCCGTACGAAAATTCGCACAAAATACGCTGAGCGTACGGGCTTAGCACGCCCATACTGTACAATTTAAATGGCTATCCCCGCCTCCCTGTAGTAAAACGGGCGCCCAGCCGACCATCGTACTGAACGAACGCCCCGCGAGCGAAAAATACGCTCACAATACGCCCGCTATTCGCTCATGACGCCCAGGCGACCGGAAGCTGTCATACTGGGCATGCGCGTTGCGAATTTTTTCCCGAATTTTCACATACGCTGGTCGTTGCTCTGGATCAGGCCCTATGTGCCAAATTGCAACACATGGTACCAGACCGGACAGTCACCGCTTGGACATGAGTGATAAAAAGTGATAAAAAGAGCAGAGATTAGAATGTTAGCACATTTCTAGATGCATTACTCATCTTTGGTAGTTAGCGATTCATTTAAATCTTTGTGGCGCACAATTTAAAGGAAATTGGAAAGTTAACAAAAATACTGTGGCCGGAGGAAGCTCATTCCTGTAATGCTGCCGCTTGCTCCAGAATGTCTGGGCTGGTTCGTTTCCTTTTTCCTGACTGAATATTAGTCAGCGCTGGTTTGCACAGTCTTTACTTTGGCATTTGTATCTGGATGGATGAATTGGGTAAGCCACAAGAGAATGGAAAGAAGGGCAAAAAGTGTCAGATAGTTTGATAGGTGATGATAGTGTAGATACTGCAGAACACTCAGGAATGGGTAGAAGGGTTACTTTGCAGTCTGTGCACTACCAGATACCCTGTTTCTAATCCTTACATATCAATCCTATTCGTCCGACTCTCCCCTTAATATTCACATACACAATTCTTCATTTACTAAGACTACTGAGGTTACCAGCTTTCTCACAGCCATCCTATAAAATGACAAAAGACAAAAATCACTTTCTCTCGTCACAATAATGCTACCATGGAGATATAATGATCTTTTCTGAAAATAATACCAGCCATCCTATGACTGGTCCTATCACTATTATTATTATTTATTATTATTATTATTATCGTTTATTTATAAGGCGCCACAAGGTGTCCACAGCGCCGTACAAAATACAACAAAATACAGTACAGACATACAGGGTAGGGATGGACAGCATAGTATATATTAAATACAATATGACTATAAAAATAACACAGAAAAACAATAAAGTGAAGCAAGCACAGAACGCAAGGCAAAATGCGAGGTGTCAAGCTTGGAAGATCATGTAGCAGAGGATAGAGCGCAGTGAGAGGTTGAGAGGGAGCCACCAGGTGGGGATTGGGTAAAAAGGTAGCAGAGGGGGACAAGAGGGTACAAAGTGCCTGATCCAGACCTACGCATGATAGCGGAGTTGTCACTATGCACATACGCAGTGCATTTTTTCTGCCGTTTTTACGCTTATGCTCAGCGTTAGCTCGCATGCGAGCGTAGGTCTGGATCAGGCCCAAAGTGAGGAGGGAGTGGTGGAGAAAGGAACAACACTAGGACGGAGGGCCCTGCTCGTGCGAGCTAACACACTATGTGGGAGGGAAGAACCTACAGAAGACATAAGGAGGGGGAAGGAAGTGGACTGCTGGTGTGAGCGGAGTAAAGTGGGAAGGAAGAGAAGGGATATATGAAGAATGCAGTGTGGATGTTAAGTGGAGGAGGGGCAGGCTAGCCTGAACAGGAGCGTTTTGAGTGAACGCTTGAAGACCTGCAATGTGGGTGAAAGTCTGACTGAAGAAGGAAGGTCATTCCAGTGCAGAGGTGCAGCACGGGAGAAGTCCTGGATACTGGTGTGAGAAGTGGTATCACCTACACTAATATATACACATATTTTAGATGAGGTGTTACGAATCAGTCCTGGAAGCCTTAAGCGCAATATTGAAATGCCCACATTTCTTAATTATGGATCCAATTAGTCACACAAGTAGCTTAGATTTCTAACTGCTTGTGTTTCAGCCAAGGCCTTGTCTTTTGTTGAGGGCAGTGGCTGCCATTTCTGGTGCACGCCATTTAAGACACATTTCCTCACGTGGTTTTATATGTTGCAACTTCACTGCTGTTAATCATAGTGCAGGCACATTTCATGTTTCCATCCAGCTTTTGCATCAGTATTGTGTCTCAAGAACAAGATGATCATCTTATATATAAAAATCAAAAAGTCTGAGGGGGGCAAGGTTTTAGGGGGGTTGGGGTACCAGTCGAACCTCCCACACACACACTAGTGGACTTTCTGCTGGATGGTTTTGGATGATATCTCATCCGATTTGTGAGGAACTGTCCAGATTTGTGAGCTAGAATATATGGAAACATGGGAGTGGTTTAAACAAATAAGGTCAGTTGTTGTAATAGTTTGGCCAGAAGGGGGCAGAGCATATTTTGAATGGCGTTAAATTACATTAAATGTTATTATCTTTTACAATTAAAAATTGTTCAGATTGTCAAACTGGTAATATAATAATATAATAATATTTATAATAGAGAGGTGGTATGAGGAAATAATGAAAACTTAAAGAGATGGCAGCTCCAAAAGGTTAAGAACCTCCGAAACAAATGCAGCTAATGGGAAACAGATGGAGATGAGGACAATAGAATGTTTCTAAGAGCTGGTGACATCTGCTGGTGACACCAAAAAGCTGCTTACATCAAAAAGGACTTCAGTTCGTGTTATTATGAATTAGTGGCAAACGCAGGATTCTGAAAGGGGGTTTCCAATGCGCATCATACATGGGTATATTAGGGGTCTGGACAAGGCACACTACATAATGTACATATAGCGATATATTAAGTGTCTAGTTATGGCAGGCAGGATGCCTCCAAAATTAAGAAAGACAATCACACCCCAAAGCAAACAAATCGGTACATGCAACTACGTACTCATTCTTCCTTTGTACCTGTTGGTTGTGACTAGCACTGTCCTTTGTAGTACTAAAGCTGGGTACACACTGGAGAGATATCTGATGATTATCCTTTAAATCACAGGATAATAGTTAGATTGCTCTCAAATCGTTTGAGTGTGTATTGTCCAATGATGCAGAGAATGGTCAGATTCTGTGCTGCATCGTTAGATCTTGATATTTAGCAGCTCCTAAAAATTACAGATCAACGATGTTATGATCTATGGTTTAGTATGTGTGTCTGCTTATCATAGAGGACTTCTGGGAACGATCCAGTGTGAATCGTGCCAGTGTGTACAGCTGCAGGATCGTCAGATAAACGTGAGTTTATCTTTTGTATTATTGAATGGTCATTTTTATGTTGTCAGTGTGTACCCAGCTTAATATGACACAAGCTTTCCTCATGTCACCACTGGTTCAGCTAGAGGCTAAATAAACAAATAGAAAGCAGATATTAACTCATTTTAGACCAATCGTTATTGAATTATCACTGATGAGAGTGAAGGTGGGGGTTGTGTTAAAGGAAGCATATATTGTTCTTCAGGATCTATGATTACATTGGTATCAAATCATGTGGATCAGCTAGGCATTACATTTCTATGTTCTGTTTTGGGTTTTTTTTAACAGCGAACCATTTTCTGGACCAAACCAATGAGATTAATATATTTAATGGTGTTAATAATTGTTTTTACCCTTCCTAGATCATTGTCTTAATCCCCTTTTGTGACATTCGCCTGACCTTTTGGGGAACCCCTGTGGAAATTGAATAGCTTACTGGACTAAATGAACTTTTTCCTAATGAATTTTTGCCTGAAGCACAAAGTACAAGGACTTAAAAACTAAATATATTTAAACCAAGATAACGCATAGACATAATATTTTCTAATCTGGACTCATCACTTAGCGAATCATGTACCAAGAAAATGATACTTTCTTTCTCCCTGATTTATGTTGATGATTTGGTCATTATTAAGTTTTAAGTGATTTTTTTATATAGTATAAGAGACTTGTATTAAATGTATATTTCTGTAGTTTGCTTCTTAGATTGAAAGTCTCAGTTATAAGGCTTGGCTATATTTTACAGCAATAAAGAAATCTTATACAGACGTTGTCTTCTGATTTTCGAGTATTAATAGAAATTCTTCACCACTTAAAAATAACAAAATAAAAAAAATCCTAAAATTTCCTTTAAGGGTTCCCAATAGAAAGGACATGGACTAAAAACATTTAGAATCCCAAGAGTAAAATACATGATAATAATTAGCTGTCGGCTGTGTGTAAATATAAAATGGGTGTTCGCAGAGGTGAAAGGAACCCAATAGTAATAGTAGTAATAGAAATAGTAATAATAGTAGTAACAATGGCCTGATCCAGATTTAATAGGAAATTCCATACATACTAATGTACGGAATTTATTATTATCGTTTATTATTATTTTTTTAAATTCACAATACCACATACAGGAGAACATGGCTATCCCCCTGCTCTCCTATGTGCAGACAGAGGACCCATGAAGGGGACAACCTTAAATATTACGTATGCAGCTCTATGCATGTGAAATAGAGGATTGTACGTGAGGGCTAATGCAGCCCCTACTCTACAATTGAAATGCCAAAGGCCGCCCACCAGGCGTAGCTTGTACGTATGTTAGGTGGCCCAGTCCTGCTTGTGGAGGCTGATTTCTGCACGTACTATTGGTGCAGCATTGGGTGACTGTGGTCCATAGCGTAAGGTTAGGTGCTGCGCATTCACAGTCCCTATGATAGCTGACTTACATTGTGTCTTCTGAATCCGGCTCAATAATAATAGCAATAATAGTAATAGAAGTGCTTCCACTCTGTGAGATATCCAGCCCCGCCATAGAAAAGACATACCAGGAACGCCCTGGTGCTGTGCTGCCTGCGCATGTAGCGTTGTACCACAAGGGAACATTATCCAATCAAATCATCGGTGAATGTCCCCTTAGTTAGGATCCAGTCAACTATTAGTTGTAATATTATTAATAGTAATAATGCATATTTTAATAGGAAAATAGAGCTGACATTTACTACTTTTAAGTAACATAACTTTTTTAAATAAGGTTTTTTTAAAATAAGGTTGATTTTAATATAAAAAAAATGACATCAAAACAATGAAAACTACATGATATAAGAAGTAACATGTGGCTTATCATATATTTGCAAATGTATGCAACTAATATCTCAGCATTATATTTTAATGATAGATAGATCGATAGATAGATAGAGCCTAGTTGTTTACACATTTTTCTATGATTCACAGATGCCCTCTTGTGGATTATGGGTGTATTACATAACATTGGTTATGGAAACATCATTATAATTAACATTTATTCAGCACTGGCATAATATGCAGTTGTCCTCATGTTACAACTGCAAGAAGTTCAGTCACTGATTATGTAAAACCTTTCTGAACGATTTAATGACATTCTGCTAAAAACACAAAAACAAACACGAAAAAAACAAACCCTTATCAAACATCAATGGTGCAATTTCTGGAATCAGTTACAGTTGCTAAATTCTTGTACACATGACACAGGACACGTTTAACACTTATTGTATATACTTATTGTATATACTTCCCACAATCTTTATTTTATATTCTTATTTTGTTCATATTTGGGGGACGGTGCAGCTTATCAAAAAATATAAATAAAATATTACGGTTTCCATTGTGTGTCCCAAGGATGCTCCCTTAACCCAATATTTTGCTCTTTTTGCATTTATTAAACCTAATACTGAGGAACAATAATGGTTATCATTTCCTTTTGAATAATAGTTTTATGAAATTAGAGTATATAATCTAAGATACTAATTCAGAGGATCAATATATAAATAATACCGTGCAGATTAATATACACAAGTCAGTATTCCACTTTCTTAATGCTTAATTAAAATAAAATAAATCAACATTATAAAAGACTTTGGGGTGTATATCATTTTTTTTTCACACTTCCAGTGTTCATGCAATGCTTTACATGTGATGTGTTGTCCTAGTAGATGTTCTGCCAGTAACCGAATGGGGGACACCATAGTATATATTTGCCTGGTTTGTTCTGCAACTGTTAACAAGTGACAGGTTGACACGGTGTAAAGCTTATGGAATGGTGGAAATGACAACAGTGACAGTTGATCTTTTTGACTTACATTTGACAATCATTTAGAAATGATCTAGAAAGTGGATTTCAAGAAATGGAAACAGAGAAATGGAGGTGTTGTCCATAGTGTTCCATCATCAGAACTGTCCACTTTTCCCTTTCAGTGGCTGTAATAAATGTATACCTAGATGTGAATCAGCAGAGTCCTTTCTTCTCACCATATTTGGTCTGGTTTAAGCTGGGTACACAGCATGGGGCTGATCCAGCATTAGGAACGGATTCACGGTCAAATTTACTAAGCTGCCAGTTTGGAAAAATGGAGATGTTGCCCATAGCAGCCAATCAGATGACATTCTCTTGTAAGCAACAGTTACATGAGATCTAGAATCTGATTGGTTGCTATGGGCAACATCTTCACTTTTCCAAATCCGCAGCTTAGTAAATTCTGGTCCTCAGAGTTTGAAAATAATGGAGGAAAGTGACACCTGGGCAAAACAATGTTGATTTCAAGGGGAGCCAAATGAATGTTATTCTATGCATGCAGGGAGAATACTTTGCTTTTGCTTACTGCAAACAGATTGACCAGCTTTATTTTTACACTGCTATTTATTGGGCTGGGAAACATCACCTTTCAACTATATTACTGTTTGTAACAGATTAAATATGACTCCCCCTGAAATCAACATCTGCATTAGCCTATGGGCCAGATTTGCTGTGCTGCGGGAAAGGGGAAGTGGAGATGTTACCCTTAACAACCAATCATATTCTAGATATTAGAAAATGTCAGCTAGAATCTGATTGGTTGCTGTGGGCAACATCTTCACTTTTCCTTTCCCACAGCTTAGTTAATTTGGCCCTACATGTTTTCTCTCATTTATCATGCAGATCACACAATAAACAAGAATTTTACATGGTATCTTATTAGTGTATATGCTGCAATGATTATACAACCAAATTCTTTTTAATGTGAGAAATGAACCACCACTTTTATTAAATGTTTGCTCTGTTCATCAATAACAACCATTCTTTATAAGAAAACAAAGAAGAAAATCTTTAATTACACATAGAATACAAAGCGGTAAACAATTAATACATTTGTGAGGTAAATTCTAGAAGTCTGTACCGATGGTTATTCACTAATACAGAGACGTCAGGCTTACATTCATAATGACAACGTAATATTGGAAGTTCTGTTTTTGGTTTAACAACTTTATTATTAGATCAGAGCACACTATAGGATCTGTAACATTTCTGTGTAAGATCAGGAAACATTAGTTGGCTGGTGACTTATCACGAGGAGAAACTGCATGTTCTGTGTCACATTCCATGTAAGATGTAATTATCTGCTGGGAGAGCCAATAAGATTGCAGCAAAATATGCATGTAACAGGAAACGTATATAAAAAAGGTCATTGCAATTTTAAAGTTACTCTTCATCATCCTCTTGCTCATCTGAAGATGCTAAAAATATAAAGAATTACAGTGATTACAGTTGAATAAACAACACATAATTACTATACATTTCTCAATGACTAATGCGAAGGCAAAGTTTCCTGATAAGTGTATAGGTTTATGTATATATATACTTCCACAACGAGTAGCATTCTAAGAATTCATGATAAACCAGTATGATCCTATGGGATCATACTGGTTTATCGTGAATTCTTATATCACAATGCCACTCATTGTTGTGGAAGTATTGAGTATTGAGAGGCGGCCTGAGGAGGTGCCTGAGCAAGCTAACAGTATTGAATTTGATTATCGGCGGCGTG
>WWET01000018.1:1585477-1599420 GCA_011038615.1 Limnodynastes dumerilii
ATATATATACATACACATACATACATATACATACATATATATATACATACACATACACATACATATATATATATATACATACACATACACATACACACACACACATGTATATATGTCGACATTATTTATCTTCTCATTCAGAGGAGAATGTACCAGCAGCAAACTGATGACTGTCCATCAATAATAAACTGAATAATTCCCATCAAAGGAATAGTAATGGTAAAAATTTAAAAGCGCCACAAGAGACCGCCACTGAGCAGACAATTATTACCAAAATACATTTTTGAAGAAGCTCGTGTCAATTTGACAGAATTACATCATCAGTTACATACAGATACAACTATATGTTTGATATTATGCATGTAGTATGATTTCACTCTTATGTATACTGTTTTTGTTTACAAAAATCTAAAAATGGAATGGAAAAAAAACCAAAGAGGCAAAAAACTATAAAAAAAAAATATATTAGACAACCTATTTCTTTTGAAAGTCTACCTGTTTCCTTTACAGAAGAAAAACAGTTATTTCTGTGAGATGAACCAATATGCATTAGGCACAGGAGTTTAGGAATTGGGACTCTGACTCTCAAGGTAACATTCTCATGAATTTTGGTTTAGTGCACAAAATGGCTGCCTCCAATGATTCAAGTAAATGTTTCTCATTACACAATGCAGACATATAATTGGCCAATTCAGTCACATGATTTACAAACAGTAGAAGGAAGAATTACACATCACTTTTATCCAACCCTTGTTTGGTACCTATACCCTTGTGACCAGCTAGCACTGGACATGCATTGTCTTCATTATCCCAACATGTAGGAAAGGATGAGTTCTCTCTTTCCTTGGTCTTGGGCCGCAGGACGTCGCAATCATTTCAAAGACAAACTAAGAACTACATCAACTCAAAGCACAACGAAAAAAATACAGCAAAAAAACAAAACAAAACCAAAAACACAAAGCCAAAAAATAAAAAAAGGACCTTAAAACACAGGGGTCTACACATTGGTGCTTAGCTGCACAGACTGCGAGCTCTTGCACACATGCTTTTGCTGTGCAGAAATTTGCCAAAAAACTGTGCAAACAAAAGCATTCAAATGATAAATGGTGAATAGAAACATGACTGCATCTGTAGTTCACAGAGGGGGAGGGAGAAAAAAAAAGCCCATTTGGTACAATGATACACAACCTATGGCACAGAAACTAACATTTCTTTTAGATCTACATATCTACATGTAGTTGGTGTTTTAATGCGGAAATATCTAGTTACAATCATCAAGAAAAATTTGTCCTTTTATGAGCAAACTTTACGTCCACAGCTTAAAATTAAACGCCTATGGTGCAAAAACGTTTTGTTTTTTTCATTAAATAACAGCAATTTTTATATAACTTTAAAAATACTTCCTCTAGAAAACGTAAGGAGTAGTGAAAAATCTGTTTTGTGATTTTTTGGGATTCGGTTAAACACGAGTGAGCAATTTTCAGTCTACTCTGGACCAAGGTTGGGTACCAAATCCAGGAAAAATGGATGAACTGTCGGAAGAAAAAGATGACTAGAGAGATGAACGAGGTAAAAGAAAAATAGACCGGGAAAGGCGGCGAGATGAGGCGCTTTTAAATACAAAACAACAAATACAAACAGATGGATAAAGACACAGGTCCACTGAGGAATCGGGTACGAGGTTTGCTACTAGACTTATAGGTCACTCTCTCAGACGTTTGGTGGTAAACCGTCCAGCCTGCAAATGAATATAGAGGGAAGAAAACAGAGAGACACTGGTAAACTATGATGAGCTATGGTGGCTTATCCTACAGTAATTACAGTAGTTGCATCTGCTAAGAGATCCTATTTATCAGCTACAAAAGGATAGTTGGTTGTATTCTTGCCAAAAGTTTAAATGCTATACTAGACACATAGGGCCAGATTTACTAAGCTGCGAGTTTGGAAAAGTGGAGATGTTGCCCATAGAAATCAATCAGATTCTAGCTCTCACTTTCTTTTTACATACTAGAGAATGTCAGCTAAAATCTGATTTGTTGCTATGGGGAACAACTCCACTTTTCCAAACCCACAGCTTAGTAAATCTGTCCCATATAGTAAATACAAAAGATGATTTGCCTTTTAGGAAATGTCCTTTTATTAGCATTGCATTCTCCTGCCCATGCTTATAATAGCAAGGGTCCAAAGTTTTGTTTAAAGTTTTTTTTTTTTTCACCTCTAACCGGATTGGGCCTCTACAAAAATGAGGCAACTGGTTCTAGCAGTCCACTGGCTTAAGATTTGATCGCCTCTGTTCAGGTCAAGCACAAATCCTTGTGGAGGTCCAATGCGTGGCTGTATGGGGTGGTGGATGCAATCGTAAAAGAACCTTTACTAAAATAGAAATGTCCCTTTAAATTCTTAGGGATTAAGAAACTAAAAGACATAAAATTCGACAGCGCAGCCTTTAAACAATTTCTCCAGGCCTAACACAGCAACCCAGTACCTCAAGTTATAAAAATACGATTGTTATAATAGTTCTAAGCAAAAAATAAATGTGTAAAAGGCAATGGTGCAGCATAGCGATGACTATACATGTATGCATGTACCTGAATAGATTTAACATACAGAGGATGAAGATGAAGAATGATCATTTTCAGAGTGTGACTTGTATCGAGATACAAAACCCCTGCAGTACAGCAGCAAAGCCACATGCAACTGGAAGGCAACGCCTGATTACACAGCCTTCTACTTTTCAGCATGAGATACTGCACTGACAATGACACTAGCGGAGGAGGAAAGCCCCACAGAGATAGATCACCTTGTCCACAGCTGCCGTGCAGATCAAGCCCATCACGGACAACTCCAGAACAGATATTGTCTGAAGACACAGTGACTTTCACCGAGCAAGGCTGCTGAGTCTGAACCGCCCGACCCGCAGATGCGGTCAGGGAGGAAGAGCCTTGAATTCGGGTCTTTGCATCAAGATGACATTTCATTGGATCCTTTGCGGGGGATCCATTACACTCTGCAGAAACATTACCTGCAATAGAGCAAGGAATTTACACA
The DNA here is from genome assembly GCA_011038615.1 of Limnodynastes dumerilii. Classification (NCBI taxonomy): domain Eukaryota; kingdom Metazoa; phylum Chordata; class Amphibia; order Anura; family Limnodynastidae; genus Limnodynastes; species Limnodynastes dumerilii. Next base: position 1,588,526 of record WWET01000018.1, read on the forward strand.
GAACGTGTCCTGCGGCCTTTTATTAAAACATTTCAATATACAAAGATCATAAACAAAAAAAAAAAAAAAAAGGTGTAACATACTTGTTCCATTTTTCAGTTGCTGAACCAAAGGATTAAGCAGCTTTCCACTTTTCAATTTATTTTTACTGATTCTCCGCCGCCGGCCACTGGGTGGCGCTGCATGAAGGGATCCCACATTAGGAGGGAGAGGTTTACCCAATCTTATGTAAAGAGCCTCTATCTCTCTCCTCTGCTGTACTTGCAATTCTGAAATCTCTTTCATATGCCTAACAGGAGGAAACAATAAATCTTAAGTTGTAGGAAAGAGCTTAACCAAAATAGCAAACACAGATACTGTAGAATGTTGGTACTTGTAGTGAAGATTTACAGTCGTGCAGTATTTAACACACATAAAAAGCTTTTGGTTGAGATCATCATTAATAACCCATCCCCGAGGGCCTCAATTACCTTGTTGCAAAAGCTCTATTTTACATATAGACTAATGCTGTATATAAATGTATTTTTCTATTGCTGAATGTTGTCTAAAGGATGAGATCATTAAGTTACAATGATTAATTTTTTTTGTGTTTGTAGCTTTCATGGCTAATGTTTTAGCAGTGACGCCCACACATTATTCAAACACCTCCATGGAAGGAACACAGATTGTGAGCTTCTTAGGGGACTGAAATATAGGATAAAATATGTAAAGCACCTTGTAATATGTTGTTTTATGCATACTTGCCAATAAGTAGCGGAGGAGAGTAATGTGATGATGTAAGTGACGGACGCTGCAGTAAATTGCACACGATAAGTCACTGCATTTTAATCTAGAGCAGGAGAGGTTTTTTTAATTACTGGAATTGACCATAAGAGGTCAAATTCAGAGCCTACAACACTGGACTGATTCAACAACCACCACAAAAATAAAACATGTTAAATTGCTAAGACCGAGTCCACCATGAACAGACTAGGGCAGCGATTCCCAAACTCAGGCTCCCCCAACAGTGCATGGCTTCATATCTCCTTGAAGGAGCACAGGTATGGTCATTACTGACTGTAATTATACAGGGAGGGAGATCTGGAAAACATGTACTATTGTGGAGCCTTGAGGACCAAGGACTGTATTAACACTTAAGAATGAATTAGGTTCTTAATTATACGCAAAAAGTAGCCAGGCGACTCCCCTGACACGCCCACGGTTATCAGCTTCTTAACTGACTTACGAATGCCATAGGGCTACCTAATCTTTAGGTTCGTAGTTGTGTGCGGAGGATGGCTAATTAAGACTGTTTTTGCCTAACCGCATCCAGATTTCCTCGTTTAAATGGCTCCCCCCACCCAATCTTCTATTCTTCGTTCTTAAGTTTTCCCGGCACACCCCTTTTCTTCTTAAGTCACTACGAACCTTGAGGAAATAGGTTCGTAATGGTAATTCAGAGGCGTCCCGTTCTTAAGTCCTATGTAAATTGCGTATATTAAGGTACCACGTCTGCGTAGTATATCCCTTCTTAAATATACGCACCTAAAAAGACACATTTTCTTAACTGTGAATCAGGTCCCAAGTTTGGAAATCACTAGATTAAGCCGTAAAGGACATTTTTAACTAAAACTCCACCCTTGGCCTTGTTTTTGCATCAGGAATGCAAATTTCAAAAGCATGATGCTTTCAGAGTATTGCTGCACTCGCTGAGGCCATTTTAGCATGATGTTAGCTATGCAGTCCAATGGGAGAAAGTGGAACGGGGCCCTGTGCCCCTATCAGAGGGCTGCCATGCTATTTGAAGCGGTTAGTCTCAGCTGTTCCAAACTGGCTGCACTTTCATAAACATTGGTTTTGCTACTAAATGGTTTCCTTCAATTTCTATATTACAAATGCATCCAACAAAGCGCTTTACTGTAATCACATATACAACTCCCACGGCCAGTAAAGATTACAATCTGTATTCTCTCCACTGTTTTTAAGAACAGCCGGTGGGCTAAACCAATATTCAAGAGAGTGCTCTGTGTAAACGTATTTTAGTCACGTTCTATATAGAATCATACTGTAATGCACTTGCTTTACATTAATGTCTTTATCATAAAGTCACTGAAAATCTGTCACAGCTGCTGCTGTACTCAATTCATTTGTCATCAGAAAAACATCCAGGGAACCACAAGATTGAAATACTGGCTTATAAAGGCAAATAATGTCGATGGCCATTTGTAGGACATTCACATTTATACACAATAAAATTAATTGACCCGTGTGCATGTTAGAGACACTGGACTAATAAAACCAGAGCAGTCAGTGTTTATCAATAGTTTATATTGTATGAACCTATAAAAATTGCAAGCCAATATTATTTTTCCAAGCGCTGAGGTTTATAGATCATCAAGATAAACAGAGCAGAACTAGAGGGAATGAGGGACTGTTTAATGTTCTATTACATATCCACACAGTCACTTAGAACATTTTATATATTTATTTAAGAGAGGATGTTTGACCCTGGCAGTTTTCAGAGTGTTACCTGACTTATACTGGATCCAGACCTAAGACACAATTCCGTACGTTAACCTCTACAATGGAGATTAACGTATGAAACTTGGTATCCTAAACTCCTGCACACCCCCCCACGCTCCACTCGCATTGCCCTTCAGTGTGCAGAGTTCTAACTTACGTTTCTGAACACAAAAAGCAACATATGAAATTTTGCATTGTACCCAAGGGCTTAGCCAGGTCCTTACTGTATGAATTAGAATTTGGGATCCACCCACCATGGGTACGGAATTGTTGGTACTGCACCACTGACAGCCAATTTAGGCAAGTTGCTTATGGAATTCGTCCATCTTTCTTAAGTCTGGATCCTGCCCTTTGTTACTACAATAATAGATGAGAGTTGTGGCTCACCCATGTATTGGTTAACCTTAGAAATGACAATATTCAGTGTTTCATTTTATGACTACATAGAAGCTACAGGGTAAGCCAATGGAAGGAAGAAATGCTGGGAAAGAATGGATCAGAAAAGCCTACTCATGATCTACAGATAGTCTACAGAGTACAAAGTATTTAAATCTATTTCTGCAAGCAAAGTAATGGCTTTTTAAAAGAATAACAGTTATGCATTTTTCTCCTAAAATATGAGGGGTTAAAGAAATATCATCAAATAAACAAGCTATAAGAAGTGTTATTCAGTAGTTGTCCTTTAGGTATTATTCAGAGATGCTCTGAGTCATATCCCATTATCCTTGAAAATTAACCTTGGCTAAGATGTAAAAAGTTTCTATTTAAACACAGGAATATAAGGTAAAGGATGCAGTTTTACATACTCAGTCTACATAAAAGCATTTACAGGTGGAGGGGACAGTTAACTAGTACGAAAATCTGCTAAGGTCTAAAAGAGAGGAGTTATTAATGATGACTGTTAACTATGAAAATGGCCTTCAAAAGGCAGGAAACAATCTTAAAGAAACTTACTCTAAAGCTGGGGACACATCTTCACAATTTTCCTGTCACCCGATAAAACGGTCTGATTACAGAGGAAAACCGTGAACAGTGTATACACTACCCCATTATTGTAACATGACCACGCTGTGTCATTCTAATAGGATCACAGCATCAGTAAGATTGTTTATGTAAAGTAGTCAGTCCTATTATTAGTCAAAAGGGTATCTGGACTGTTTTACAAGGAGCCCAGCATACACACAATACAATTATTATGGCCTGATAATTGTATACTGTGTACCAAGCTCAATGGTTATATGAAACAAGTTGCAAGAAATTTAAGTTGCTTGCAATATTCTTAAAAGCCAAGTCCTTCAAACCAAAAAACGTCTACGTTTGCAAGTAGTGTGTAGCCGAAACACAGCTTTTCCATATAAAATCCTTCTTTCACGACATGGTAGCAAAGCTAGATTGTAGCCTATTAGTAAATAATTAAAACTTTATTTACGTACCATTTAACAGCTTTTGGCTTCCTGCAGAGTTTAGACATTGGAGCGGACATCACCCATTCAATTCACAAGATGAGTTATACTCTCTCTCTCTGTAGGATATTAAATGGGTAATGTCATCTCTATTTACTGATTTGTACAGGAAGCCGGTAGCTGCTAAATGGTAAGTAAACAAAGTTTTAATTATTTCTGAAGCCTCATTCAACTTTCCCTAGCAACTTTTCCCCTTGTATTTGGGAAAGGTTTAACTGGGCACATCTGTTATGTGATGAACTGTTCTACGTACTTTTCTCTGAGATTTTGTAATTCTTTCTTCATGTCGGCATCTTCAAACTCTGAATCATTATCACTGCTCATATAGGAAGACTGCGAATGAAAAGACGTTACATTTATTGAGGGGATTTTCATGGCCTGGCCGTTAGGAGAATCGGGACTTTGCATACTGGCCTTTCGATGCAAGAAAGCAGCAGCTTTCTTCATGAAGTCATTAGCAGCCCCTTTGCTTGGGGTTGATTGGGATTCTTTGGGCTTTGACGGAGGAATCTCATCCCCTGAATCACTGGACACATGTCCACAAAAAAGAGAGTTTATAGGTGAAGATGTGTGAGCACGAGGAACTGAGGTCTTGACTGGGTGGGGTGGAAGCTGGTCCAGATAGACATCAGGTGGTGCTGAAAAGCGCAGGTAAGCAGTTGACGTTATGGTTACATCATCTTCGGTGCTCATCACCGAAAACCTCCCAATAGTTTTGGACTTGTCTGCATGATGTTGTCTCTTTTTTGGAGAAGATCGATCCAAGGAGTGTCCTTTGCGATTCTGTTCTCCAGAATCACCTCTTTGTGACAGAGATGTTGTCTGAGCCTATCAAATAAAACAAATATAAAAAAAAAAAAAATCAGAAATGAGTACAACCATTTCCATATTTGTAAGTACCGTTTAATGTTAAGTATTTAAGTCAATTCTGAATGTTCCAATATCCATAACCTTAATTTTATACCCAGAGAACTAAAAGTTAAATACCCATAAAACTTACCAATGAATTTAATGCATCGTGAGTACTAATATTATGGTTGTCATCAGCTCCTTCAGTCAGCAGAGTTCTTTCACCAGGTGCAGAGACAGATTTGTATACAGTTACCGGTTCTCTGTCCAAGTCTGCAGCCTGGAAGTTGACAACTTCAGGAGCACTCTCTAAAGTGAATACGTTTTCTGGCGTCCCAGCAGGGAAGTTTGCTGGAGCATACTCTTGGTATAATAATGTACGAAGTTTCTCATCTAAGGTTTTAATTGTGTCGTCCGTGAACTCTACTCTGGGTGGACCTTCACCATCAGACTCAATATTTGACTGCTGTATATTGGAGGTCCCCACAGGTAGACCTAAAGGTTGAGCCTGTGTCTGTAGCATGGGTGTAGATGCCTCAGGAACAACATGTAGTTGATTAGTTCTTTGAATACCCTGAACACTCAAACACATGACAACAGGTGAACCTATGTCTGAATCATACAACACCTGTTCTGACTGAAGCTCCAAAACTTTTTCCTGAGGAAGGTGGCCTGTTTGACCATTGTCACACAGTACACTTGTTGGTTGAACAGTTTCACTGGAGGTTATTAAACCGTACGTTTGACCAGTTGGTAGCATGCATGCCTTGTCCTCTGGGTTTGGTAACATATGTGCCACTGGAGTGTCTTTCACTAAAGGTCCATCAGATCCTTCTCGGTCAGGTTGCCCTTCCATTACAGTCTGTAGAACAGCTGTTACTCCAGAACCAATAAGATCTCCTTGAAGGAAGGACAAAGATTCTGGAAGAGTTTGAATATCAGAGGATGATATAGTGGAGGAAGTCATAGAAGCAGGAATTCCTGTTGACTGGTCACAGTTGTCCGGTAAAATGGATTGGCCTGCAACTGAATTTGTCTTTTCTTCTTCTGCCAACCTCTGTTGGTTATCTTCACAAATTCGTTCATCTGCAATAAATTAGAAAGCTTAACAAAACAAAATTAAAGGCTAATTTTATTAGCATGGGCTAGTATTTACCAAAAGAAAGTTATATCAAAAAGATATAATTGCGAGCGCTAGAGGAAAAAACAAAAATGGAAGGGGGATGTAGGAAGACCAAACAAAACAGGATAGTATATTCTCAAATAGGTACAGCAGCTCACTCCTTCAGGATTAGTGTGAATCCCTGTCTCCAAACAAATGCAATATATACATCCAACAGGGAGTCCAAACAATATAGAAACTTAAAAAAAAAGCTATTTAAAAAAAGCTAAACAATAAACAATATTATGTATATGCACACATATATATACAAAAGATAATAAAATAAAAATAAATGTAAAACCAAACCAAAAACACAACAAAAATACAAACTATAGAATGGAGAATATTCTATAACTATAATGGGCAGTACTAGCAGGAAATAGGAGTCACAACGATAAAAAATAATAAATAAAAAATAAAGTAATAAAGGTAATAAAATGGATAAATCGATCGATTACCCACAGGAACCCAGTACAGACTTTGTCACTGTTTTTAATGTTCTAACCAAGTGGCTGCACACACTGGTTTTATTTATTTTATTATAATTGTATTTATTTGTTTTAGCAACTATTGCCTATATTCTAATAACTGCATTAAGGAATACATTTCTCAGTAGATTAAAGCGATCCTCAGTTTTGTATATACTGCATTGGGTTAGATTTGACTATATGTGACTTTATGTCTCAATATATTCCAGTTAAACCCTTGTTAAACCTAGGCCTCTTTCTATTGCTCTGTTTTTGTGTTGATCCTCAACAAGTTATATAGACCCAAATCTCAGTTACATTTATGGTAGTTTCAGCACAGTTTTATTTTTTTTAATCTCTTACATTTGACTTTGAGTATAGTTAAGTAATTTCCTACTTATACACTATATAATAATTCTAACTGAACAGCAGCTGAAAGGAAAGTGTGCCAAGAAAATTCTTTATTATGTCAAATGCATCCAAAAGTACTTTCCAGTTTGGCAAACTATAGTGATGCCTACCAATCTGGTTAAAATTAAAATATATTTTATGCACATTTAACTGCTAAATTATTAGCCAACCCGCATCTAGCAGAGAGTTTGGGTATCAGATCATAAGCCCCCTTTGGAGAGTGCACTCTTTAGCCTGTACAACAAGTGTTCTTATCCCAACCTAGAACATTTCACTTATTCTTAAGGATCAAGTTTTCTTTACACATGGGATTCTTCTATGTGCTTAAATTATTCATCCTACTGTAGATGCAAACTGGTCAGGTGACCATCTTCCAAAAAATAACAAACAAAAAACAAGCACCTAGAAATATTCAATATATTACTAAGATGGAACTAGAGGGAAGATGCACATCTATCCAATAGCTGAAAAGGAAAGACTTCAGTAACACTAATTTAGTATATTTTTTTTTGAGTTAATGGTACCCTTGTATCTCATCTGTGCTGTTGCTTAAGACTTGCAACATCGGATAAGGACCCAATATAAGAATTTTGAGAGACTACACAGACCTCACAATAGATTAAGACACAGTTGATCGGTTCTTCGACTATATCACTGAAACTGTTAATTGTGTAGATAAATTAGTAATTTCTCCGGACAAGAAAATGCACTGCAAAATCCAAGACCGTGGCACCCATAAATGGCGCACTACATAATATTAAAGGACCTCCTCCATGGGTCAGAAGAAAGTGGTACTTGGACCATTGTCAGGTGGTACTCAGGGCAACTGGGCAAAGTTGTAAGGAAGGATGATAACAAATGGCAAAGGACCTAATTAATAAAATATCTTAAGGGAAAAACAGGATATGTACAAAATGCACCTTAAAATCACTGCAAAACTATGTAAATAACAAGAGAACCCTGAAAAATGATATATGGGTTATGGGTATGTGTCTACGATACATCATATGCAAAGAGGTACTGGAAATGATTCCATAGTGGACAAATGTCACTCCATGAAAAAAAAAAGTTGGGTACCGCTGGTCTAGACTTAAAATAAAATTGTGGAATGTTGAAGGGCAAAACCGTCATATCAGAGATTATGAAGGTCCAGGGCATTTAGAGGAAAGGGCAGATACTGACTTTCCTTGTTATGGTGAACGTGAAAGTTGGAATAGGGAAAGTCAAATAATAGGAAAAAATAACTCCTTTAATGTTTAAGGAACAGATTGCTTGAATAAGGCTTCCGGGATTTGAGAGCGAAAGTCCACGAAACAAAGTCTCCATATAAAAGTGGGGACTGAGAGAGTCCTGCTTCTTATTTATTGGCACTCTACCTCATACAGCTGTGTAGGAAAACGATTCTTAACATTAAGCACTACTGACAACACCCAAACTTTTGAAGTGAAGGTAACTTGGGCTTAAAATGTATGTGAATGATATTGGAGCTAAAACAGTTACCGTAGTTGGAATTAATAGCAAAAAGGAGCAAATGTGCAACCTGGCAAAGCCATTTTAAACTTCCAGGAGAAGCTAATTTAAAATGTGTAAACAGAATAAATTGAGAGGTGACGGTTTGTAGCTCAACTCAAAATTAGAGTAAAACAAAATATCATGTTATAAAAAACAACTCCCCCCCCCCCAAAAAAAAAAAAACATGTTTCGACCTCCCCAAAAAAAAATTATGATTGCACCTCGCGCATAAGCCAAATGAACATTTGCACCTTTTTATTTAGTTATTCATAACTCTGAATCAGCCTTTGCATATACTAGAAATGGCCAAAGGAAATGTCCTGTCTCTCCTGTGGAAGAATGACAGTTTTCTCATTTAATAAATGCTGGCTTGCACAAATACATAAATGGAATACCAGACTATAACCAACCTGTACACTCGCTCTGCTGCTCTGTTACTGTTACAGAGGACACAGCTGCGGAACTTGGGCTTTCCATCACAGGACAGATAATAAACCATCTCTTTCCAGTATGTAAAACTAAAGAGAGAACAATGTAATCTATGATATGTAGTTGATATATATTAACATGCAGACGTATAGATAGCATGGATGTAGGACACAAAGTGGTGTACAATTCCTACCGTTTTGCTGATAAACTGGTGTTTTTACTGGGTTGAGTTGGTTTTCCTTTAAAGAGATTAAATAACAATTAGAAACTCTGAAGAAAAAGCAGGTAGATATCTATCTCGGTTAATGTGTGATAAACAGGCGAATAACACAAATGTTTTACAAATTTACTGCAAAATATTAACATTATTTCAAATCATTTTTACAAACAGTAACATTAAATGCTCTCACCCAAGACCTACTGCACTGACCTTTGTGTAATACAGGCATTTAGAAATATGGATTGAATGTACACATCCTATATACGGGAGGTCAAGGCTACAGCTGGCAACACACTATGTGATATTTGGGCCACTTAGCCCATTTGGGCTGATTATACTGTGTAGCATGGACTCATTTTTAACAATGCTGACAAAACAGTCCAAAAACGCTCCTGTCCAATGATCAGATTGTTCAGGTAGCCTATTATTTTCAGAAAAGGGAGATTATAAACACAGCTTTATAATTGTCACCCAGTAAATTGCAAAGAGTGTGGCCAGCAGATCTGATGCTGGGTCTCTGTACACCTTAAACAAAGCTTCAGCCCCCCTCATTTGTACGGCTTCAAAGGATATAAATCGTGCTGGGCTTCTGCATAGTACTATACAGAACCTGTGGTTCTGCTGATCCCCTGTGGTAGTGCTTACTTTACCAGACACTAACACCTCCAATCATTGCCCCACTGAGCAATTCGGTGGTGAAGCAGTGGATGAGGTTATAGTTTGCAATAAATGCATCATCAGACACCACCCCTTCCGCAAAATGCTATAAACGTCACTGAACTGTTGGGGTGGATGTACTAACAAGGGCGTAACTACAGGGGGTGCAATGGGTTCAGTTGCTACGGGGCCCGGCAGCTTAGGGGCCCCGCCTGCCCAGCAATCACCCACTGCACCCCCACCTGTCCTATACTTTACTGTTTATTCATCATTAGCATGATGAGCTTATTCTTAGCAGCGCTGTGGAGTCTCTCCCCAGCGCTGCAATACAGGGCCGTCCTGTCCAGCACTGAGTACCATGTGACTTCTGCAGTCACCTCATGTGACTGCAGGAGTCACATGATACATAATGCAGGGCGGCATGATTGAAACGCCTGGTGGCTTTTATCACTGTCCGCGGCTCCCGCTATTTTGTCCTCTTGTTTTGTTTTTTTTTTTGTTTTTTTTTTTACTGGCAGAGTAGCGGGGGAGGAGTCATGGCTGCAAGAGAAGAGATTAATTACAGGTAAGGTGTGAACTGGAGGTAGGGGGGTTATTGTACAGGATTAGAGTGTGAATGAGGGGTGAATACAGTGTGAATGGAGGGGAGGAAATTTATTGTGCAGTAACTAGAATGTAAATGAGGTGTGAATAATATGTGAATGGAGTGGAGGGGGTATACTGGTATGGAGTGGGGCAGTGTATATTAGTGAATTGTTATATATTCCTTGCACCACATAATGGAGTATAATATATCCATTATAACTACAATGGGTACAATCAAAATTCCAGATTTTACAAAATATACAAAAGGAAGAAAGACAGACCTTATATAGGTGCACAGCAACACTCAAATATAAGATCATGAAATGAAAAATGCTTATACCTTTATTTTAATTATTAAAAATACACAAAATATTAAAAAAACATAGTGTAGTGTAAAGTGTAGTAAATAACAGTGTTGATAAAAAAGATAAATGTCTCTTACCCAATTCTATTATGTCCTAAATACAGTGTTTTTTTTGTAAAAAAAAAAAAAAATAAGTACAGAAACTCACCCCTCATCAGCCGTTATTGCAGCCCCCTATAATTTTTCAGCCCTTATTGCAGCCCCCTCATAAGTTTCAATGCATATTACAGCCCCATATAATTTTCCAGCCCTTATTGCAGTCTTCAATAATTTT
>WWET01000018.1:1613257-1624878 GCA_011038615.1 Limnodynastes dumerilii
CTAGTACGGCGGCCGTAGCTCTAATGCGCATGCGCCGGGCAGATGTTGCCCAGCGTTACTATGGAAACGCCGACGCTGGAGGGGACGTCCTCCAGCGTCCCAACGCTCACGTTACTCCTGGTGGGCGGGGGGAGGTAAGTAAATCAGGCTGGGGGGGCGTGCTAAGAGGCCATACGCTCCTGTGTGAGCGTATGGCCCCTTCCTTATGCTGGGCGAAGCTAGGGTAGCCTTCAGCCGGCGTAAGGAAGGGGCCATACGCCCGCACAGGGGGAGTGCCAGGGGGGAGTCAGCGATGTAACGCTGAGCGTTAGGATGCTCAGCGCTACATCGTAGCTCAGGATCAGGCCCCTTGTCACTAAATAGGTGCTTGGACTATGTTTATGAAATGTGTATACAGTAAGGTCTTTGGGACAAACATTACTTACATACATGTATATATCAACATTAAAATGGTGGACTTAGTCCTTATGTCCCTTCAAAGATAATGTTGGCATCATAGTATATCCTGCCTAAATTACCATTTTTAGCCTCAGGGGCAATTATTACGATCATCAGTCATAAGAACAAAAAAATGGCTGGTTTATATACAAATACTAAACTTCTGTATTTTTTAGATTTGTAATCTACATAAGGAACACAGAAATTTTGTGAACTTGGTATTATTGTGACAATACTGGTGAATTATATACCCCAGCAGTTCACCAGATCTAGATAGGATTCTATAACGTGCAATTGTCAGAATAATTGGACAATGTTTGTGCTCTATGTCTTCATGAAGCTGAAGTTTCACAAACCCACGGCTTCCTCTGTGCTGTATACATGTAAAAGAAGAATTAAATCCCATAGAATCCGAGGAGCTTTACCTGGGACGCAGGTACCTGGTTCGGCTGTAGTGGTACATTAGAGATCTGGAGTGGTTTTAGCGGTGCTGGAGCGAGCGGTGGCTGGTACTGTTGGTATGTATGGGAGGTAGGTTGCATGGAACACACCATCTGGCCGACTGGGACTTGCTGTAGAAGAGGTTGGTGCTGGATTGGTTGCTGTTATTAAGCCAAAAACACAAAGTTTAGGTAAGCAGATATAGGCATAAATCCCTCAAAACAATAAACCCTAAAAAAAAAGAAAAGAAAATACATTTGTAAATATTTATTTTATGTTCTTTTATATTAAGGGGAATGGCTTCAGAGCTGCTGTGATTGCAACAACTTCCACAGCGGCAACAAACTTCTGATTGCGGATTGTTATGATCTTGAGTGTACGAGCGAGATACAAGCGGGACTTCCGTACCCTGGACCCTTAAAGGATCATAGGGCTTAAACTCATCAGTGCCGTTAGGCATCTAAAACGGGAGCGGGGCGGGGGAGGGAACCAGAGAAGTTCCTATGGACCTATAGATTACACACTTAAGCATGAATCCGGTTCATTGTCTACCTCCCAACATTCTCGATCACAGTGGGACAGTCCCAATTATTTCCCACCCACCTTCCAGGTTTTCCGGGGTTTCGTTTTTGTTTCTTCAAACTATTTTTATTTTTTTTATTTTTTTACTAATATTGCCACATGCAGACGCACCAAAAAGGGCAGAGCTTAGGGACGGCAGACTTGTCCCGTTTTTCGGCCTTTTAAATGTTTGAGGTACGCCATTGTCAGAAATTTTTTGATAGACCCAGGCCTAGTGGTCTCCCAAGCTCAACTACTATAGATCACCAAAAGAACACAACAATGAATATAAAAGATATGTGGTAGCCCATAACAGTATTTGAATGCCTTACCTGGCTGGATAACATAGATGGGACAGAGGAAGGCTGCACAATGGGGTAGCAAGTATTTTGGTCTTGGTAATAATGTTGTGTTAATCCGGAGTGCATTGGAGGAGTCACAGGTACCCCATGCTAAAAGAAGCAGAAAAATCCAGAAATTGCTTTATCAATTCTTTTTCTGTAAGGTTTTCTAAGCACTATGTAAAAACAGGACAACACATTCCCATTTAAAAAAAAACTAACAAAAAACTACATAACATACTTTTTTTTTTTTTTACTTTCTAACAATAAGGGTAAAGTACACAGTGAACTTTGACAATGTGAAACCCAGGACCATGTGGAAAGATCATAATTGCTGCAGAATAACATAATCCAGACAGGAATAGCCAAACATCTTATTACAGCGGCTGCCCAGTAATTCACTCATCAGTACTGGAAGAATATTACAATATATTTATTTGTGTAATTCCAAGTATCAAAAGATCCAGAATATGTGGATCTAATAATTATGGAATCCAGTGATTTATATAGTGTAATATAATTTTCTGCTGGCAAAGTTACAAACAAGCTAAGTTAGTGCTTTGGAATAATCATTTGGATCCGACAGGCATTTTAAAGGAATATCCTTTGTATGCGTGTTACAGTAGCAGGTTTAAGTTTTAGGTACTGTCTGGGACAGAGATATTGGGTGATTATTCTAACGGCAGACTGTGATTGGTGTCTCAATGGTAACACACTATAGCGATTATCGGCCTGATCACACAATTGTTCTGGATTGGGCAAACAATCAGTGATGTGTGCACAAGATTTTTATTTTTTAAATGGAGATAAAACCTTCAAACACACTAGGGTCTGACAAATCAGGGTTCAGGATTGATAATCTGACCATAGCTATGTTTTTTTTTTTTTTAATTGCCTGGTGTTCTGCAGCACTGTTCCTCTATCCCTCCGTCCGGACAGTCATGTAACACAGGGAGAGATAGCACAGTGCTGCAGAACACTACACTGCCAGGCTGAAACACTGTCACTGCGCTGTGCAGCTTGTCAGATTGAGATGATCTGCACAGTGCTGTATAGCCTCACACAGGGAGGGAGGACACAGTGTCTGCTGTGTTCTCTCTTCCTCTGCGTATCTACCATCACAGCACTGTGCAGCCTGTCAGTGTGAGGGGATCTGCAAAGCACTGCATACACAGACACAGAGAGAGAGGACACAGTGCTGCATACACAGACACAGAGGGAGAGGACACAGCGCTGCATACACAGACACAGGGAGAGAGGATACAGTGCTGTGCAGGCTGTTGGTGTGAGAGCCATCACTGCCTTTTATCAGCCATCACACACTGGGAGCGATAATCGATGTAGCATGTGGCCAGCTTGAGTGGGATGCTATTGATTCGTGGTGCAGCCCTTTTGTAAACCAAGTTCTATGCCCCCTTCTGGTATTCAGCTTTAATGGAGTAACAAACAATCTGTAACTCAAAAAGATTGGGGGGTGTACTATTATTCAATTTAGTGTAGAGGCGGAAATCGGTGCAAAGTATCAACAAAGTATGTAAATGTAAAATGTTCTTTTGGGTTTCACACACATTAAGGCTCCGTGATCCTTTAAAACCTCACTAATTAACTGAATAACCCACAAGATGCCGTCTGCAGGTTTTGTGGATTACCCAGTTTTAATTGTCCGTGACTAAAGATTATATTATGTGTTAAGATCCTTCTGTCTTTGCCCCCCTTAAACACTTTCAATCTGGGGACTGGAAGCCTTAGCTCAGCAACCTTCTGCCTGAATATGGCAGAAGCGGAGGTTCATTTCCAACCCTCGGAGAACGTTCTGTATCAACAGCTTAAAAATAGATTGCGGGACAGCCACACGCATGAGCAGACAGGGCAATCCCATCTGATGGATACTAAATATTCACAGGCATATGATCTGAATAATGGGATATCTTTCTGGACAGACATCTGGAGACAGGCGACGACTGCACATAGCCAAATGTGATTAAAAGATCTGCTTACTAAATGAGCCAATTAAACAACTTCGAACCAGCAGCGAGCAACCTTCGGCAGTTTAATGCATGTAATATGCTTTCCAGTCTCTCTGCAAAGGGCAGGAAGTGCCTGTCAGGCTTCAGGAGGAAATGATTGGCTTCTACAGTGGTCTAGGAGAAAGCAGACTGTCCCTAAGACGACAGCTCAATGCCTCATTTATCGGATGCCTATTTCCCTTTAATGTGCGACTTTTGTTTAATTGCCGCTGTTAATCAAACTGGTTAGGTTATTGCTCCATGTAGACGGGAAATGAGAGAGACTGGATAGTTCTGAAGCACAGAGTGTAGAGGGATGTAGTTTCAGCACCACAGACAAATAAAGCTACAGAATTTTCTCTCCTACGCCTTCACTTAAATAAGTAAAAGGCTTTTAGGCTGTTTTGACAGGGCACTCAGCATAATTAGAGTTTTAGGCATGACAATAAGGGATGAAGAAACAAGGGAGAAATCTCAGTGTTCTAAACAAAGGGTCACAACATATCAACGGAGAAGCGTAAAACAGCCGGGTCAGGGTTATTGACTTGTCCTCTGAAAGACACGAGGGGGTCACACAGTCTTTTGACCTACCACACGGCTGCAATTACTTCCAGTAAATGGCTTAGTCCCACAGTGTTCGGTGGGAGATTTTAGTTTTAAGCTTGGCAAATAATTTCCAATAGCAGTCTCTTTATCCCCAGCCAGTGGTAAAATATAGTTGTTTGGTATCTCAAGGTTTAAGGTGTCATGAACAACCCCATCTGTTGACAATGACGTTCTTGAAGAGGCCGAGCGAGGTTTCATAATCACTTTCAGTAACTCATGAAGCCCAGGTAGGTCTAAAGTTTGCCCACGTCCTCTATGAGAAGGCAACAAGACTGAATGTTTATCTAGAGCATAAATACAAGGATGTTTGACGGTTGAGGACTGTGTATAGAGAAAGGAGCATGACCTTTGTGAATATCTCTTTATTCGGACATGTTCTAAGCAAGCGGCACAATCTGGAACTGAAATCTTCATAGACCTGGGAAGCTTTCCGGAGCCATCAAGGTGTACGTTCTCACATAAGCTGATAGACCTATTTTCTGGAGAACGTTCAGCAGAAATAGATTCAATCAGACCTGTGCTTGTTCTAGAAGTCACAATGGAATCACTGTGTCGACGTTGTGTGTAGCAGGATGGAGGACCCACATTAAGCAAGTTTTGGTCCATGACACCATGTTTGTCAGAGCAGAGGAAACATGAAGACACGTCTACATTTGAGGAAGTATTGCCCTGACGACGAAGTGAAATGTTATGTTCATTGGCAATAGAATCCATAGGTTGTGTAGGACATTGCATGTTAGCACATTTAAGACAAGAGTCAAAATATCGGTCAATGTAACCCAAACAGGGACTATTAAAATAGTCTTTGGGTTGCAGTGAAGAAGCATTGGGGCCAAAAAGTTCTTTAACAAAGGACGGAATAATCATTTTTTGCTGGATTTCCGACAAACAAAAATAAAGAGAAAAATTAAATCATATCGGCAAACTGGAAAATCAAAAGTAAGGAGAAACGAGAAATCAGAACACAGTTATTCATTAAAGAAAATCTCACTTACTGCTGCAGTCTGCTGGTATTGCCCCAGTTGGTGCTGAGGACTTTGTGGCAGAGTCTGGCCCTCGATAATTGGTGGACTGTATATCCGTTGGACTGTGGGGGGTAGAGAGTCTTGCAAAGAAGAGTAAATGACGCTTTGCTGACTGCTCTGTGAATCAGAGTACACGGTAGACCCCTGGCCACTGTCAAATGTGCTGTCAGCTGCCAAATAGACAGAAATAAGAGACATTATGTACTGTAGCTCAGTAGTTAATAGAATGTTAGTAATGATATAAAAAACAAAGCATTAACATACACACACAAACACCATACTTTAAACAAGATAGAGAAGCAATACTGGGTGGATTGGGAACTAAACGTGGCCCTGAAAAAAAAAAAAAATCTGCCAGAGGCCACGTGTGGGTGGGATCAACTATTAGTGGGGTCCAAAAAATATGTAAACTGGATTAGTACAGAATAAAGAACATACTGACAAGCATTTCACATTCATATAAAGAGATTTATAGTGACCTCTATGCAAGGCAGGTAGTCACTGCCATCCCAGTGACCACCACCCGAAACATACACCTTCCTAGTGACCACCATGCAATACATACAGCATCCTTATGACTACCACCTAATACACACAGAATCCTAGTGACCACCACTCAATACATACAGCAACCTAATGACCTTCATTCTATACACCCATGACAGTTAACATCCAAGGTTTCTTCAAACAAAAAAGGAGCTGCTGAGTGGTCTCCAGAGCCCACAAGCCTACCAGTAATATTCCCTGTAAGTCCTATGGCCAATCCACCCTTATATACAGAATATAATAATAATAAAATAGAAAAAAATGCCTTTTTGTCTAATTTCACAATACAACAACATGATGTGTGCGGCACAATTGCACAGTTTCCACTCTCGACGACATGGAATACAAGGTTAATTAAGCTCTAAAATTATAATGGACTAAAAGATAGGCGCAAAAAAATTCTTTATGACTAGTTAACAGGCTGATATTTACATTGTGTTTTAGATTGAGCAAGGCAATGCAGAAAATGACCAAAGCCATCAGTCACTGCGTGCTGCTAATAATTGTATTTCACTGGAATAATACACACTGACATCTCTGCTGAGTTCACAATCTGAGCACCAGGAACGTTGCTGGAAGGAGCAGGGGTTCGACTTATTAAAAACAGAAATTATGACGTTGGAAAGTCATGGGTTATTCCAATGCAATGTGCAGCGTGAAAACTATGGACAGAAGGGGTCTAATAATAAATATGGACAGAAGGCATCTAATAATACATAACGAGAGAATTAATTTTTTACTTTAAAACTTCAAGACTGCTTCCTGCCCGCAATCGTTTTGTGATTGTTTCGGAGGTAGTCAACCAGGTTTGGCATAATTTCTATGCGCGTCAGGGGAATTGCGGCTTTGGCTTGCCTGTGCGCAAATCTGTGCTGTTCTATTGGAAGGCACTTCCCTCCAGCCCATTCATTCCAAGAGGAATAACATTTTCAGAGAGGTTGGTTTGCATGGACAAGCGGCCTTTCCCTCTTATTTAATGTACCCGACAGGCATTCCCTCTTAATGGACCGTATACCATCCTGCCTTACAACACGCCCCCGTTTTTAAGATCCTTAATCCTTATGGCACTTAAGAGTGCCATAGGGCTTCCTTAAGTAACTGTGCGTATTATCCTTCTTAAGAAGGAAAATACGCACAGAGAATGGCATGGCTTCCCTCCCCCACCCACTTCTTAAAAACTCCCTGAGGCCCTCTCCGGCTAATCTGCTTCCCTCCCCCCAACCACTTCTTCCTAAATCCACCCCGAAGCTGCTCTGGCACGCCTCCTTCTACTTAACCTACAACGTGCGGACTTTAAAGACCGCACGTAATCAATCTACGTACCTAAGTATATGGCATGCGTAGCAGGTCATTTCTTAAAAGGACCAGACATAAGAAGTCAGAGCTTCTTAAGCGTGAATCCGGACTAATGTGCGTCATACCAGACTTCCACAGTTTTTCTTGAGTTAGAGACGGAAGACCGGATTTAGGTCCGATGCCAAATCCCTCCACATTCAGAAATTCATACTGGCGAGCGTAGGCCACTCCCCTCCACAAAGTGGAAGCGTTTCTGCTCTAAGACATCCTGTCCCACCATCAGATTTTTAACGAAGATCAGAAAACGTCCCCTTGTAGGAAGCCTGAATCTGGTCTGGAAGAATGATTTGGGAGTCTGAATCTAGCCCTGCGTCTCCTGCAATCTCTATTTACATGATTTAAAAGTCGCCTTGCAATTCCAGTAAAGTGCTGATTTAAATGGATCATGTTGCAATGAAAAACATTGTATTTCTTTTGCTATTATTAAAATAGATTAGAAAGTCACGTGGAATCCAAGAGGTTAATCATCTCTTTATTGAAGGATACTTCCTCCAGTCTAAACGATAAAATGAGCAATACAATTAATTGCACTGTAATCAAATCTAAAGCAATCGGAGATGTTAAACTAAGTACCCTTGCATAATATGATGTTGGGGTAGATGCATAAATACCTTCTAAAAGGAGAAGTAAAGCTTATGGTTGAAATAAAAAGACCATGATTTGCTTAAAGAAACGCGAGACTATGAAAAAAGCCAAATAAATCAGTGTACCTATTCCATAATAATATAACATTTTCATTAATTGCGGTGATTGAGGCTAATAGGGTTTAATTCCATGTTAACCTGTGCAGATAACTTCTTTCTTGTGTTCTGAAGCACTTAAGGATGTCACTTATTTTATGGTATAGAGAAAAGATCTTATATTCTACCCATAAGGGACCTGATTCACACTTCAGAATCTTCTTAAATTAAGAACTTAAAGTCACTCCTGGGCAAAACCATGTTGTTTTCAGGGGGAGTCAAGTTAATTGTATTCTTTGCATGCAGGAATACATCTTCGAATTGCTTACTGCACACAGATACTGATCAGCTTTACTATCACACTGTTATTTAGACTTGGGCTGGGAAATATCACCTCTCAACACTAGTACTGTTAGTAACAGATGAAATTTGACTCCCCTGCAATCAACATGGTTTAGCCCAGGTGTGACTTTAAGTTCTTATTTTAAGAAGATTCTTAAGTGTGAATCAGGTCCAAGAAGATTAGCATTAACTCAGAGAACCCTAATTCCCAAGCAATCGAGCATTAAATGGACCCTATTAAGATCAAAGTGTGTCAGAGGTGATATAGCCATGATTGGGTGCAGGACGCCGCCTTGAACGGCCCTTTATCGAAAGGGCCGTTTTTTAGCAGCTCACATCGAAGTGCCTGGGAAATCAATTGCTTCCGCCTCGTTGAGGAGAAGTAAATCGATGATTCCCAGGACATAGGCACAACAGCGAATGATAAGTATCCCTTTTCCTAATTCTTACCCTAACTCTCATCTCCCCGTAGCCTGACCCTAACCCCCTCCTCCCCCGCAGCCTAACCCTAAAGCTTACCTCCCTGCAGCCTAACCCTAAGACTCCATTCTGCGTAGTACTCCTCAAATAATCGCCTGCGGTCTGGCAGGTCTGATGGTAGTTTCTGAATGAAAGAATAAGCCATATAGCCAATAACCCATTCATTACTAAAACTTTCTAAATAGTAATGTTTTCTAAAAATACAGGCAGATGAAAATGACCTTTCGGCTGCCTGTTTTCTGAAAATAGAATTTTCTAAGCTGACACTGCATCCCCCAGGATTATCAGGTAGTATGTAACCACTATAGAGATTTACCACCCCTATTGAATGGGGTGAGGTATGAAACGTCAATAGGTCAAAAAGTCGATAGTTGAGAACTATTGTTAAAGTAATGCAGACAGCTTGTAATAAACTTCTGAAATGTAATAATACATATGTAATACTTATAAAATATGCAACAGTCGACATTTTGACTGTCAACATAACAATTAGCATGGATGATCCCATGAATAGTCAGTACTTCAGATTGGTGCCAGCTCATTGCTATTTGGCATCCCCAGGGAAACCAGAAAAAAAAATGGGAGAGAAGGAAATATCAATTGATAATAAGCAAGAAACAACATGCATGTAACATCCATAAACCTGAGATGATAGCTAGTCTAGTACAGTGCTCCTCAACCTTTTCTCACCCTCGGTACACCTAAGCCCTTCCCAGAATTCCGTGGCACACCAAAAGCAAAATATGTATAAAAAAAGCAGGAATTACAAAGTACATTCACAGATATTATAATTATTAATTTTTATTTGATAAATTAAAAAATCGCAGCTAATAACTTTTTTCTTATAACTAATTTAACTGTTAGCCCCCATCATGTGTCTGCAGCCTCCCCAGTAGTCCCCATTCATGTGCCTCCAGCCTCCCTAGTATTTCTCATTCATGTGTCTGCAGCCTCCCCAGTAGTCCCCATTCATGTGTCTCCAGCCTCCCTAGTATTTCTCATTCATGTGTCTGCAGCCTGCCCAGTATCCCCTTATTTCCTTAAGGCAAGGTCTTCCAGTGCTTTTTCTCCTGTTGGAGGCATTTCACTATGGCAACATCCCGTGGCACACTGGTTGAGGAGCACTGGTCTAGTAGATACTATATTCCATAAAAGCATAAGTTCAAATATTCTAAATCCACATTTCAGGCCTCTTCAGCCACATAGCAATTTTTAGAGGGGCACAAAGGATGCTACTTTAGCTCTGTGGCCCTTTATGATGCCACAGCTTTACTCTGTGGCTCTCCTGGTAACGCACATAGCTGTGTATGAAAATGAGTGAGCCTCTTCTATGCAGATCGGTGGTTTTGGCAAGAGTGTAACCACCAGGGGTGCCGTGGAAGCAGCTGTCTATTGGCCACCATCAACCCTTGAATGTACAGTAGTAGGACCACTGATGTCAACACTATAAATCCAAGCAATCTGGTGACTCCTACAGACGCATGAAAGGAAAGGACGCCCCCCTTATGGGAGGGTTTGACATCTGACAATGAGTTCCCAGAGACATCTCTATCTAGCAATATCATACTAATCTTTACCACTGGTTGAAACTAGTTTAATTTATGGCCTGCTTGGTTTATGTAAGCTCTAACATAAAGGTTCCTTCCTGTCATCTTAATCTATTGATCACTACTCTGACAGACATTCAAGCTGCGTAACAAATAGAAAACAGCGCAGCTAAATGAAAAGCAGTTTCTGAAAACAGCATCACTGCTTGGTCTAATCAGGTTGTTGAGGTTGTTCCTATGTAGGTGTATTCACAATGAATCAGCATCCTTTATCAATGCGCTAGGATAAAGGAGTATAATGGATTCAACTACTCTGGAATACTAATTACATTTTGCCTTTATCTCCCAAGAAACTACACTTATGCCCTGCTAACACGGACACATTTAACATACATCAGCAATAATGTACATGACTAATTAAATTGAGCACGAGAAGTAGATATATAGAAGCAGAGCCAGTGGAAACTATTTGAACTACTTTGAAGTCATACTTTTTTTATGGGATTGTTACTCTGAGAGGAAACAAAAATTGGAAGTAGTTTATTTTATTTTGATCTTTTCTTATATATGTAGGAGGCTAAGTAAATGATTTATTTGTGTGCTTCAGAATGCTATTACTGATCATTTTTAATGCTGATTTTGGGACTTAATGTGTCAACCATTGTTGCACATCACATGAGTGTTTGACTACCCATGAGTTCTGCCTACACTGTAAAAACCTCCTCCTTCTGCCATCACACAGTGCACGGGGTCTTGTGAAAATGGCTGGATATGTCTGACAGATTTGCAATTTCCAAAAGGACATTAGGATCTATAGAAAGCTATGTGGCAGCACAGTGGTTCAGTGAGTGGCACGTGTGTGGAGTTTGTATGTTCTCCCTAAAACATACTGATAAGTAATTGACTCCTGACTAAAAGGTTACCCGTGTTTGTGTTAGGGACCTCAATTTGTAAATTCAGGGTATTTGATGTGCACTGGTACACATAGGGTGATCAGGGCGCTTACTAAATTTGTAAATCTAATACGTTTTTTTTTTCCTCTTTGAATAAAATCAATACATTTCTGTCCTTAATTTAGACTCCAACATATTTATGCATTGCTTTATAATTAACAAACTTTATAAAACTAATATTTAAGATATACATAATTTTTGTCCTGAATGCTGGGAGATTATGTTATAATCTGCAAGTGGACTTCTGTGCCAATGGTGTAGGCAGCAATGCAGGTTTTATTCTTCAGATGAACTAGCGC
>WWET01000018.1:1635710-1658488 GCA_011038615.1 Limnodynastes dumerilii
GACTCAGGGTTTGGGTAAGGGAGTAGCCTTACCTTTCGGAGCACTGTTTGGTGCTCCAGGGATCGATTGCTAAGCCTCTTCGAGGCATGAGCAATCGATTTCCCAGCCAGTTTGGAACTGGCTGGCAGCGAACGGTGCTTTCGCTACGGTGACCTAAACCAGTCATATACAAAAGCTGCCAATATTTCACTCTAAAATGAAAAATAATATTACTTTGAAAACCTTCACATTGTAACTCGGTTTGTCCAATAGCAAATGTACTTATTCCCATCTACTTTTCCCTATTACAGCATCAGGCCCTTAGAACAATATTTAATTTAATACTCGAAAGTTCAGTTTAATATGTATTTCTCTGTATTGCGATCCCAGCTAAAATAGACACTTCCAAAGTTCAATATCTTCTTTCCTTGAAAACATATTTGTTTTAGCTATAATAGAAAAAAAACCCCACTTTAAAAAAGCACAACAGAAATCTATTTACCAGGACTGTCTACAGTTTAGCTGACTCAGTGGAAATAAACGCCAGGACCTGAACTGATAAATGCAGCGAGCAGAAGAGAGAGGGGAGTCTCTTTACAGAGATCCATCCTGGGTTGTGCATTGTAGATTCACTGCTACAGGGACAAATATTCTCAGAGCAAACATGGATTGTAATTATCAGGCTAACATTTACATTACACAGGTAGGGCAAATAGAATCCTCTCACCTCTCCTCCTTGTTCTTGCAGATACACTCCCCAATTATCTCCTTGATTTCAGGGTCTGCCACTTTCTCAAAGCTCGCTGGTTTCACCCCCTGAAAAAGACAGGAGCTAAAAATGTAATTTATTCCAATGGTTTCACTTTGAACATTATTAAAAGGACAAGAGCTCAAAATATCTGTAGTTCTGCAGTCACTAGACGGAAAATAAAAACATGAAGTTTGATCAGACCGAGATAGTGGTTACTGTGTGCAGGATGTACTTCATGGGAAACTAGAAACAAACTTAATAATCTGCAGGAAATTAAAACAGGATTTATATGGAGAAAAAGCAGGAGAGACAAAGCAATAAATGTCATGTAGGAGAAACCTTATCCAGCCCCTAAATATATATATATTTTTTTACAAACCTGCTATAACACTGATTTAGCCAACCTGGAGCATACTTAAATGCAGTCTTAAATGCAACACAGTCCATTTAACTATCCTACAGACATGCCCTAGGCAAGTTACTAGTGGATGGCTAAGAGGGACCTTTTTCAGGGGTGTCTGTTGAGGAGCCTCCTTAATTTGGCTCAGCCACGCACATGCCAGGGAAGGCCCTACTGCATCTGGAAATGACTCCAGTCTTGCTTTTTGCTCTAGGCTCCTGGGCCCAGGAACGATGTGGAGTGTTATGGAAATATTGAGAGACAAGGGCCCAGATTTACTAAGCGGAAAAAAAGTGGAGATGTTGCCCATAGCAACCAATCAGATTCTAGCTCTCGCTTTGCCATTACATACTAGAGAATGTTAGCTAGAATGTTATTGGTTGCTATGGGCAACTCCACTTTTTCAAACCAGCAGTTTAGTAAATCTGGCACAAGGTCTTTTTAATAATATAATTCTTTATATACATATGTACATGTACAGAGCATGCTAATTAAGAAATGAATGCAAAGTTAACTCAAAACAGCTCAACAACAGTCTTTATTAATAAAAAATCATAATTAACATAATGGGCGTTAATACAAAGTTTAATATTATAACAATCATATTTTAGCACTCTGATTGGTCATTAGACTTCTAGGAAGAGACTTAATCTGCATGGCGTTCTGTGATTCGCAGGATTGTATATCTTGATTACACATAACTATTACAGCTAAAAGAATGTGAAAACATATATCGTAAGGTCCATATTAGGTTACGTTGTTTATCTCATTATTAAAGAGAAAAATATATCAAATTCTTATCATAATACAAGTTAATTGGAATAATAATTCTTAACTTTTATCTTTTAGATTTCAAAAGAACCTTAGTTTCACACAGTCGCCTAGACACTAGAATTCAGATTTGCATCTTAGCTAAACCTTCAGTTTTGCACCTTCAAACCTAACTCCTGTAACAAAGACATTAGTCACTTTTACAAGATACGTGTGTAGAAATAGCAGGGTTGCCGGCAAATCTGCCGCAAGTCCCGACCCCCTAATAAACTCTATTGTAATCCCTAGAGTTACTAGAGATGGGCGAGCCTTGATGATGGAATCAAGCCCCACCCACCCCCCTAGAACACTAGAGATCACACTAGTGATTAACAGGAGGCAGGGCTTAATGATGCGATTTGCATAAATTGCGTCATTAAGCCCCGTCCCTTACATGGCTTATCTCCGGGTTCTCCCAGAGGGAAGCCTTAAAAGGTCGGCAACCCTGAGGAATAGACTGCTAACACATACATTTCAATGTAACACTTTTATACGCACTACAAGTTATGTTACTTGTTAGAAAAGGTTCTTAAAGCCATGCTATTTAATATATTTCTTAAATACATATCCTATCATTTGAATAAACCCCATTCTTATTAATTATACAACTTCCAGTATATTGGCACTCCATAATATGCTGTCCTCTGCCTGAAGGTCGCGGCTCTGGGTTCTATCAGCTATGATGCGATAACCCAAAAAGTAAGCATTCCACGTCTTGGCAGTAGTGCTCAGATGAATAAACGAGAGCAGACGCCAAAAGGGGGGAGGGGCAAGAATTATTAGAATAGATGTAAGTTGTGATGACGGCAGGAATTACCGCATGCTACATTAATAAATTATTTGTATGATAACTTACAAAGAGCCGGCAACAGACACCCATCCACCAACTTTACTATGCTTCTTCCTTATTTCATTTGGGGGTGGGGGGTGGGGGGGGCAACATCAATTGGCCAGACCCATAGATACAGCCCTGATCATGGGCCATATTCACCCCTAAGAAGCTTCTGCTATTTCTTAGGTGCGGAGTTTAAGGCTGGTCGTCCACTGTAAGCAACTTTGAGCGACTAACAGGTAGCGCGTGTAGGAGCGACTAATCCTAATCCACAGAACCTTGCTTGCAGGCGTCCACTACAAGCGACTTTGAGCGAGCGACTACAGACGACCAGCGACTGATCCCTCAGGAATTGGATTTGCAGCTTCTAGTAGACTATATGAAGGCAAATAAAGCTACTTAGACAATAACAAAAAGGGTTATTTCTGCATATGGGCACATTCCCACTCTACAGAGGACAGGGACTGACTTCATTATTATTAACAAATCACCATGCAGGTGGTGGAATAAATGAATCCCTTTTTGAAAGTATTGGATTAACCCAACATGATCTAATTGTATGGGTTTGATAGGGACTTTCCATAAAGTATATTTCCTCTGCATCCATTTTACAAAATGACTGACACACCTGTTGAAAACTGCTAGATTATACCCAGTCGCTCCTAGTCGCCTGACTCAAAGTCGCCTATAGTCGTTCCAACTGCTAGTCGCTCAAAGTCGCTTGCAGTGGACGACCAGCCTTACGCAAATGACCTACTGCGCATGTGTAGTAGGTCATTTACACAATCTACGTGCCAGTTAGATACATAGACTGCCTCTGTGCGGTCTTTAAAAGTAGTTTCGTTAGAAAGAGGCAGCCTTAAGCCACCTCGGGGAGCGTTTAAGTAGAAGTGGGAGGGATTTAGATTAGCCAGGGAGGAGAGGGAAACTACGCACGGTTGGTTAAGGTAGCCCTATGGCCAGAAGGTACCTAAAAATACTGGGGGGGGGAGATAGGTGCGGATCTGTCCGCACTTATCTTACTCTTAGGTATGAATACGGCCCCATGTTATCTCAATCAGTTGCCTGTTGGTCATGTTACCTTAGTCTCTTGCGAACGAGTTGCGTGGTACCGTAAAAGGGCCACCTACTGGTCCCTGCGTAACTTAAGGGCTTGAGGCAAGTTGCATGGCCTTGCTGTGCAGTAAAGTTGCAGTGTGTGCATGCTGGAATCTAGTCATGCTCATACAAGAAAGGGAATCATGATTTCTACCATATTGCTGACTGAGAAACATAGGATCAGAAAATATGTTCCATAGGTTACTCTTTCTATGGCTACTTCTAACCAAACAACAGTAAATTATCGTGTCTCTGACTTCTTAAGCTTTACATATGCTGTAGCTGAACAAAGGTGCTTTAAATACATAGGCCGTTATTACACATGCCCCACACAATGCTTACACATCACTTTCTCCTTTCCGCCCTTTCATTACAGGCTTTCAGTGGAGCTCTGACAATTGCCGGTAATTAAATTGTACGCACACAACAATTAGTCATGGCTGTCGGATCGGCTGAGTGTTACATGCAGAGTCCATGCCCCCACATAATAGGGTTTGAGTGAATATAGCTGCATATTATCAAGAGATACACTGTACATAACCCTCCACCACCAATGCCATACTTTCCTGAGAAGTCAATACTCTTATAATTCTAGGATTCACTATAATTTCCGTCTGGTTATGTCAAAGTGTCGTCAAGCTGTAAAAGATGTGCTGGAACACGGAAACGTCACAACGTTTTGTTAAAGAAGGTCATTCACTGCAAGAAAGGTCTGCAATGCAAATTCTGGTTTGGTGCAGGTTACCTTTTTATTAAAAAGGACCATTATCTTTCAGCCAGAGGCGAACTGGCTGAAAAAAAAATTGATTGCTTCTGCCTTACAGAGGAAGATCAATCGATCAATAGAAGAAAGATGATCTTACTGCGATTGGAGAGTATGAATTTAACCCCAAGCCTTACCCTAGCCCTCCCTGCCCCACAGCCTGACCTGAAGACTCTCTTTGCTGCAGCCTAACCCCAAGACTCCCCTGCCCCCACCCGCAGCCTAAAGACTACCCTTCCATTACCCTAACTCTAAGACTCCCCTCCCTACAGCCTAACCCTTAGCTTTCAGCTGTTTCCATTTCTAAAAAAGCAGTTTTGTAGCGACGGATCCCATCTATTCTTGACTACATGGGGTATTCAGTATAGAGAAACATACATAGTTTCTCAGCTCTCATCACATCTTATAGGGATGCACAGATTCCGCTATGTGCTGCTAATGTAATAGGCAGGAATCGTCACACATAATGCCAATGATGCAACTACCAGCTCATTGAATACGGCCCTGTATCTTTTTAATATCAAATTTAGTAAATCCGTAATATAAAGGAAAACATACATTATAAAACAAATAATGGAACCTAAAGTCAATTATTATAGCCATTTATGATACACTATTCTATAGCGCATATAGGTAAGTGAGAACCTTACATAATATGTTATAGCTAGATCGAATAAACTGCCAGACATTGACATAATGCTACTCTATCATAGTACAGATGCAAACAATTTTTACCAAATCTGACCTATCAGCACAGCAGATACACTGTACGCTCATATAACGTGTTTTTTTCAGCCAATTTAAGTGATCTGGTCCTGTCAAAAGATTTTTAGTCCTGTGTCATAATCAATAGATACGGTCAGGGATTGTGTACTTAATCTTAGTAATGCTAGTAGAACTAGCTGGCAGCTCTCTTGGAGTACCACGGACTCTGTGGATATCTTTGCGTGTATACGGAAAGAGATGAGAAATATACTGTAACGCAGCACTGTGTTTACAACATTCAACTTACACCTGGTTTTTAATCTTTGTGCATACACTGTGACAGTTTAAATTGCAAAAACAGGGATGTACTATCTTTCCCATCACTTTCCAATCAATCACTGCAAACACCGACCAGTATAGAAGTAACTGGCTTGCCCAATACACCTCCCAATGCATGTGAGTGAGGTGTACGTGACTCAGTCCTTTTAGCAGATGGATTACAGCAGCAGATTGTAATAACATGTTTAAGGTGTGTACACATACATCAGGGGTTTCATCTGCAGTGAGATGGTGTAAACACTCTGCTCAGAGTCTGAACCCCAGAGGATTACAGAAGTGTGTTCCCAGCGTACTAAAGTATATCTCCATGTTAGGTCATGGCTGTGTCATGTTCCTCCAAGGAAAGCCTTAACCAAAACATTCCCCCTTACATCTGCCCCATCAAAGTATCCTATGAACATAGAGGTCCGGATTCACAGTTACGTAGTTTTCGTCTTACGTTGTATTTTACGCTATCTACGTACCATTTCTGTACGTCGATTGCGTAAGTGCAGTCTACGTACAGAAATGCGTAGTAGCTCAATTCTTAAAACGACATAAGACGAAAACTACATAACCGTGAATCCCGACCAGAATGTGACACCAGATAACACTGGCCTAACTATTCTACCCAATTATTATTATTTCAAACCATACTATCCCTAAACTCTATTTGATTATAAATGTAGTTTAATATTATGATTTCCTTATATTATTCCCAAGCATGGTTAAATTGTTCTGCTATGTAAGCCTCTACCACCTTAAATGGGAGGCAATTCCGTTTATCAGCTGCCCTTACAGTGAAGTCATTTTGCTGCACATTTCCTCTAGACCCTCCATTAGGTCCACATATTCTACCACATCTCTTCCTTAGAAAAGTCCACGCTACAGCACACGGTCACAACCCTCGATATATGTGAAAGCTGCTATCATATCCCCCCCTCTCCCTTCTCTGCTCCAAGCTATACATGTTTAGCTCCTCTAATCATTCATCATATGTATTGTGAAGAATACCATGAACCATTTTAGTTCTCTTCTTTGCACAGTCTCTAGTGTATTTATCAGTGAGAGGTGACTGTATCATAATCCCTTAATGAAAAAGCTGAGAAATCTAAGAGATGCTGCCATAGTGAAGCACTAAGGGGAATTCCTTATCCCCTGAAGGTGTAATTAAATGTAAGGTGGGTAAGTACAGGGCATTACTATTAAGTAAAATATTTTATTTAGATAAAAATATATATATATTTGTATAAAATTTAAATATTGATTCTACTTAAGAGAAGTGACCTGTACCCACCCTACACCTAGAGCCAGAATTACTAATCTGGGAAAGGGAAAGTGGAGATGTTACCCATAGCAACCAATCAGTTTCCAGCTCTCACTGCTTTTGCACACTAGAAAATGTCAGCTACAATGATTGGTTGCTATGGGCAACATCTCCAATTTTCCTTTCCCACAGCTTAGTAAATCTGCATACTCTCCAACATGACCCATTCCATTAGGTACAAAATACTCTGCCCCTCAGTATCCAATTGTCAGTTACTATGGTAACTTGTTAAAGAGGCAAATAGTTTTTACATATCTGTTAATTAATTTAAACCAGGCAAGTGTGACAGTTTGAAGCTCAGGAGCAGATTAAATTGTACCTAATGGAATGGGTCATGTTGGAGGGTCTGATTCTGGCCCCTAGTGTATTTATGAACATCTGGAAACAAAGCCTCCAGAATTGAACACAGCATTCAGAAGAGGCCGTACCATTGACCTATACAGTTGCATTACTACTGCACTATTTGTGATACTAATTCCTCTCTCTGTGCAACCAAGCATCTGACTTGCCTTTCTCACATGAAATCATGACTCCTACATCCTTTTCCTCCTAGTTGTTTCTAATGTGATGATGTACTGAGCTTTTAGGTTTGCGAGTCCCAAATGCACGATGTTGCATTTTTCGGCATTAAACTGCAGTTGCCACACTCTTGACCATTCTTCCAGTCTACCATGAACATCAATCATTTAATGTGTCTACCCAGTTAGATATCTGCAAAAAGGTATTCATTCCCCTCGATATCATGTATAATATCACCCATTCAGATATTAAATAGTACTGATCCACGTACAGATCCCTGGGGGAACTTTACCGGTAACATTAATGGTGCAGCCCTAATTCGATAATGATACAGCCTCCAGATGAATGGCGGCTGTATCATTGTTTGAAAACCTCTGCAAATAGGATATTGCTATTGGGAACAGGAACCTATTTCCCTGTTCCCATTAGCTACAGGCTGCAGCGAGTAAAAGGTAAGGGTTAGGCTGCAGTGGGTATAAGGTTACGGTTAGGCTGCAGAGGGTGTAAGGTTAGGGTTAAGGGGAAGGTTAGGGCAAGGCTGTGGGGCATAGAGGGTTAGGGTTAGGCTTTGGGACAGGGCTTAATTAGTGGAAGGGTACACAAATGACTCCAGCACCACTTCTTTCTGAAATCGAGACCACCAGTGCCTCCATTCAGCTGCTGTATGATTGTCTTTCCAAAAATAGACCACCGTATTGGCAATCCACAACAGAGGAATTCATATCTTAAGAAATAAATATCTTTTGTCTTTTTCATGTATTCACCTATGTTATTAGCACCCGGATGGTAAGATTGCAAAGAATTAAAAGCTTTAATTCACAATTCTGCCAGATAAAGGGGATCTTTACTTCATATCAAGGCGTGCACCCACTTAGAAATTAGCAGATACCTAAAAAGTAGCTAAAACAGGCTCCAAGAAAATATATACACACATAAAAAGGCACTATAAACTGTGGCAAAAACATGCAAATTAGGGATATCATTTTGCATTATTCTTCTTGGAAAAATGTTTTTATATATCTCAAAGAACTGTAAAACAGATGGCCAAATAAACAAAGTAACATAAATAAGCCATTCTATTTCAGCCGCATCAAGTATTCACTTTAGCTTCGAGCGGCAATTGCCAGTGACTGAATGGAAAGTCCTGTACGTCAAGTGCGGAAACTCTTCACGCTTCAACCACCTGCAAATTGACCTTGATTAGCACAACGCTCAGAGACACCAGCGCAACTGATCATTTACAGATTGATCTCTATTTGTCCAACAGTTGAATGTAATCATTAGCTGGAGACAGCAGCAACACACACACCAGAAGTTTCCAGTGATTAATGTCAGAAGATCTCAACATGACTCAATCTAGCAGATATTATTAAAATATCACAGGACACGGTGGTAAAATAGTTCAGTAACCGGTCGAAATGGAAGTTTCTAATGTGTTTCTGCATTGCTTGGTCATTTCCTAGGACATAAGGGTGACATCTGCTGCAACATGATCTCTGGGTCCCACGAGGAGGCATTAGCTACCAAGTACATGGGGAAATGCATAGAAGAGAATGGGCAGATCCATTAGCGGTGACCCAGGATGCAAAGATAAGAGGATGATGTTATCTAGGGAATAAGAAAGGCGCTGATGGGGATCATTTAGACATCTGTGTCCCTTTATGAAACTAGACATACAATCTAGACCGATCATTTAAATATATAAATGGCACTTTAATAGGGGGGGACCAAATTAATAATGAAAAGTATTAAGGAACACACACATATTGAAAGTAAGGGCCTTTGAACAGCTGTGACTCATGTGTCAATTAAGCAAAATAACATCACAGTAAGGTCATGGTCATGAATAAAAATGTAATATGGCAAACATGACAGCAGGAGATACCTCGGTGACTATGAGTAAAGGGTAATTGCTGGAGAAGCCTATACCAGTAGTTTCAGGTGATGTCAGCATCAACAGCCCTATTCTTCATGGTATAAGTACAACTAATCCATCAGCCCATCGCTGCTTAATGCTAATGAGTGATCCCTATCACCCCAAGTTGTAGCATACAACTGCTTGCAGGAGTGGTATCTTCCGAGGTGACA
The DNA here is from genome assembly GCA_011038615.1 of Limnodynastes dumerilii. Taxonomy (NCBI): domain Eukaryota; kingdom Metazoa; phylum Chordata; class Amphibia; order Anura; family Limnodynastidae; genus Limnodynastes; species Limnodynastes dumerilii. The sequence continues at coordinate 1,645,301 of WWET01000018.1, forward strand.
ATGCCCCCATTCACAGAGTATGAGTGGCTGCTCCATTGGCATCATGAGCACGCATATCATCAATAAGCCACAGTCTCTTGTCACTATTCCAGCAGCCATGGGAAATTCTTGCTCATCACTTGAAAGAGGTGTTAACCANNAGAGTGTTTAACCACCATTACCATCCAGCTGCTGGTAGAGGGAGCTTGTTGTAGAAGAATGGTTCACCATGGCAGATGGTGCTACTGCTACAATCCATTTTATAGCAGAGAGAGGATGTGGTGTCTCAAGCAACGGTATATTGTGGTTTCTATTTAGTTTGAACCGACCTTAAACAACAACTACATTACATTACTACATTTTTCTTCTGATTTTGGTTGGACAAGAGCTCCGGCAGCGAGCGTTCAGTTATCGCATAGTAAGGTTATCTGCTATCTTACTAGAGCATCAACAACTTTTTCAGAGGACTTCACCAAAGGGCTGCTCTGTCAGCTCCTTCTCCGAACACCGGAAGATGAGACATCCCATTTTAAATGGGATAATTAAGGAAGGAATAAAATACTAAAATGGTGACTAGTCTATTCCTGAAGAGAACAGACACTGCCATTATCCTCTACTGAGCTTCAATGTGTGTTACCTTTAACCACAACACAAAAAAGTACTATTTAACATAAATCAAACTCTACCCATCTGTATAGAGGGTAACTAAGCAGTGCTTAAAACCAAATCTGTTCCAAAGACACTACAAACTATCTAAAAGCTGCTGCAAATGGATACAACACCCACAATTAACCAAGTTAACTCCATATATAACCATCAGCAGAATACTGCAAGACAGTACATAGAAAGTCACATAACAGACAAACCATAGTCACACCATACCACTAAATAAATAGAAACTAGCAAGGCGTTCATTAATAAAAAATAAAAACACAAAAAAAATCACATTTACTATTTTTACTGGTTTACAAGTTTTACGTAAACTAAATTACCTAAATTATCACGGCAAATATCTCATCAGCGTCTTCAACAATGCTATAAGGGTACAATAATTAGGGAAGTTACCACCTTCATACAATTCTCTATCTATAACAGGACTGGCTAACCCATGGCTCTGCAGCTGTTGTGAAACCACAGCATGCTTGGTCAGCTAGAAGTTATGCCTATGCAGTTAAAGATTGCTGTGACTAGTAGTATTCAACAGCCACAGGTTGACCAGGCCTGGGTCCAGATTCACAGTTACGTAGATTTCGTCTTCTGTACGTGGTTTTAAGAATTGAGCTACTACTTCTTAAAACAATGTACTTAAGATGAAAACTACGTAACCGTGAAGCCGGACCCTGACCTTTAAAAACAAGCATGACAATATGTGAAGCGGGCATCACTTACACTGGTGACTTTGCGATATATTTGGGCAGCATTCTGACATTCGGAGTATGGGTATTCTGAGGTAGCCATTTCTAACATGCACATTCCAAAAGCGTAAACATCTACGGACTCATCATAGTGTTCCTCGTACATTTCGGGTGCCATGAATTCTGGGGTTCCTGTAAGTAAAGATACCACAATATGTTATCATCATTATCATCATGGGCTAGAAACAGACTTATGCATTGTGGCAATAATATGACCCTTAAACAAAACTAAAACGTTAAAGGTTCCTTGCAGAATTTAACCATAACCAGAGTCTGCAGAACAGACAACGACAAGAAATACTCTGGAGACAAACCAGAAGCAGCCATTTAGTCTCATGAAATGAATTGTTCAAACTCTGCTGGATAACAAGAGTGTATAAAGGTCCTATAAACATTAAAGCCTTTTTTAAAGCAGCCATTGGTGTTTTTTTCAGAATGTGTCAATATTTGCCTAGAAACGCACTGGAAGTTAAATATTTAAATAACAAAGTGATTGAGGCTCCAGTGCTTCCTAGGCATTGAAACTCCACAGCATTCCTCAGAATAATAGATAATTAAAAGGGTAGACAAACACACATAATGGCTGTATCATTGCAGACTGCATTCAAATTTAAAAACAATTTATTACGACCAAGGTACAATGCCGAAAGTTCTAAATTCTACACCCGACATTTACTCTAGCCAGTATCCGTGCCTAATTTAAATGTCCCTTATAAGGTTAGGATTAGGATTATTGTGATGCCAAACAAACATGTCCGCATTACAATATTTTACTAGACAAGTGTCGCAGAAAGAAAAATGACGATCAGTGACCGCTGACGGCATTTTAATCCCGGCATGTTAACTATTGAAATTCAGATCCTCGGAACAGCAAACCACAAGATGAACTGTGCAGCATTTCGGTGTTCCATCCTATTAAGTATGGTTATGGGAGCTCCTTCGAAAACACGTTGCTTAGTGTTTAAGGCATAACTAGACTATATCTAGATCAACAAGACCTGACATCAGCAACCAGCAGCACTTCAGGTGCTGGATCTACAAGTTTTTCCACGACATCTGTGTTGACAGAACCTTTAGGTGTCTGTATAGTGTCAGTGAGTGGAGACGGGATGTTTGTCCAGACAGCTGGTAACTTAACCAGGCTGGTGGCTTATCAAACAACGGGAACAGACATAATAGACGTTGCAATGCAGGTACACAAAGGGTTTCTTTGTGCAGGTCCATGAACTATGTATGACAGGATCTCTGGGAAGACTAGGAGCTGCGCATCTCTACAGCAAAGTACTAAAGCTGGATACACACTGCAAATTGTGTTCCAATCACACAATTAATGAGTGTTTGGAACAATATTGTGTACGTGTTTACACTGCAACAATCGCGCCTGATCGTTGACAAGTATAAAGCGTTGTTTCAAATGTTTATAGTGTATGAGAATCGCACAATTCTTCCTGCACTAGGGCCACCTTTGTGGGTGTGCAATTTTGGTCAAAACAGGGGGGTTATGGGAAAAATATCACAGATCTGTTGCCAAAATGATTTTGTGCTGTCTAAGACTCGCCTCCCTGCAGCCTGACCCCATGACCCCCCTCCCCGCAGCCTGACCCAAAAAATCCTCATACTCACCTGTCGGGTTGGTGTGGCGGTGCGACAGGTATATGGTGGGGGACGTTTCCAAAAGAACGAAGGGTAAGAATACCAATTGGCATACTTACTGATTCATAAAAAAAATTCAAAATAGCGATAGCCGAAAATTGAATTTTCACAGCGGCAACTGACACCGATCCAGACTTGGGTCCCACCTCCTTGCTATATGTCCCAAGCCGGTCAACCTATACCCTGGATGATGACTTCATTAACTAGTTCCCCCGGTGTGCTGGTACTCAGAGAACAGGAGAAGACATCTCAAGGAGTGCTCTCCTCTCCAACAACCTGGAGTGCCCATGCCAGAACTAGATTATTCCTCACGAACAAAGCAGATAATCATTTGTACAATACAGCCATACTCTATTGACTAGATAAACAGGTGAAGCTCGAAAAATTTGAATATCGTTCAAAAGTTCATTTATTTCAGTAATTCAACTTGAAAGCTGAAACTAATATATTATATAGACTCATTACATGCAAAGTGAGATATTTCAAGCCTTTATTTGTATTCATTTTTAGGATTATGGTTTATAGCTTATGAAAAACCCCAAAATCAAAATTTCACAAAATTAGAATAATGTGACAAGGTTCAATATTGTAGACTCAAAGTGTCACACTCTAATCAGCAATTTATTCCAAAAGGGTTCCTGAGCCTTTAAATGGTCTCTCAGTCTGGATCAGCAGAATTCACAATCACGGGGAAGATGCTAACCCGACAGTTGTGCAGAAAAGCATCATTGACACCCTCCACAAGAAGGGAAAGCTTCAAAAGGAAATTGCAAAAGAAGTTGGATGTTCTCAAAGTGCTGTATCAAAGCACATTAATAGAAAGTTAAGCGGAAGGGCAAAGTGTGGAAAAAAAAGGTGCACAAGCAGCAGGGATGACAGCAGCCTGGAGAGGATTGTCAGGAAAAGGCCATTCAAAAGCGTGGAGGAGCTGCACAAGGAGTGGACTGAAGCTGGAGTTAGTGCATCAAGAGCCCAATCCAGCCTCCCTTTTTAGGTACCTTATTGCACTTAACAATCCGTGTAATGTCTGCATGGACATTGCCGATCCCCGCCTCCCCGTCTCCCCCTCCGCCCTTCCCGGCTAACCTAAATACCTCCCCCTCTCACTTTACACTGGTACGTAGATTGTGTAAAGGACCTACTATGCATGCGCAGTAGGTCCTTTACTAAGGGTACGCACCTAAGAAGTGTCTAAGATGTGAATAAGGGCCATGACGAGGAGTATTGGAAGAATGCAGTCACATAAATTGGGAATACTGATGAGTCTGTAGAAACATAAATGGGGAATACTGGGTGACTGGAAATATATAAATGATATGATATATAGTCTATATTGTATGGTGGTTTTTAGGAAAAAGTGGGAATTATATAGCGGAGACTTAGACGCTCTTTTTATTGTATAGTAGTAACTATGATTTGCTTTCTTTTATTGCTGTTACAAGTGTTTTATGATGCTTACACACTTATTACAATCTAGGACTGTGACTGGTGTTTAATTGTTAAACCAAAGCAAATTTTAAATGTGCAGGGGGGCTCCAAACACCCTACCACTGGACCTGTCTTTAGACATTTTTTTAAGATATTTAACAGTACTAAAAAATATTAATATAAATTTTAGGCAATATCCAGAGTTTGACAATATAAGAAAATCTGTTTAAATTTACACCTGGGCAAAACAATGTTTAATTTCAGAATCAAATAGTTTTTTTTCTTTGCATGCAGGAAGAATACTTTACTGTTGCTTATCGCACACAGATACAAACCAGCTTTACTTTTAAAATGATATTTAGACTTGGGTTAGGAAACATCACCTCTCAGCTCTACAGCTCTACAGATGAAAGATTGCTTCCTCTTGCCAACATAGTCTTGCTCAGGTGTAAATTAGTAACAGTTTTTCTTTTATTTTCATATGCTCTGAAATAGAAACAAATGAAGAAAATAAACATGACAACCATACAGAATGTGAGATGCATAGATATATTTACAGTACTTTGCAACTATTAGTCAATAAAAACTTGTATTTAAAGAAATTTCTTGTGGCCCTCAAAGCTGCAGCTACATTTTCCATACAAACAAAGGGCTGGATAGAGACTTAAGTAAGTGCTTGAAATAAGTTACTCCTGGGCTAAACCATGTTGATTGCAGGGGGAGTCAAGGTAATTGTATTCTTTGCATGCAGGGATGTATCTATGAATTGCTTACTGCACACAGATACTGACCAGCTTTACTATCACACTGTTATTTAGACTTGGGATAGGAAACATCACCTCTCAACTCTAATACTGTTTGCAACAGATAAAATATGACTTCCCTGAAATCAACATGGTTTAGCCCAGGAGTAACTTTCCTCTCTTGGGACCGGATTCACAGTAACTATTTTATGCTATCTACATAATGTTTCCTTACGTAGATTGCGTGCATGCGGACTTTACGCAATCTACATAAGAGAAACACTACGTAGATAGCGTAAAACAGTTTCTATGCATGCGTAGTAGCTGAAAACGAATAAATAGGCATGCAAGAAAAAAAAATGCGGTGTTGTGAATCCTTAATTTCCAGCTCCTTCTTAAAACTGGATCCAGCCCCAAGTCTGTCTGTTACCACCCAGACATGTTATAATGATTGTTAAAATTGTAAATTGTAATTGTTTTGAGAGCTCCGTAGCTGGGAGTAACAGGACTTCTGGATTCTCGGAGGGGTATACAGTTATTGGCAATTTTTCAGTTGCACATCTACAGTATGAACATTCAGCCTGTGGTTTCAGTGGCATATTGCTGGAGTAATAGTGGATATTCATTATGGAATTTGACATCCACTTCAGCAAGGCCGCTGGCTCAAGCAATTGATCAGAGTAAAAAAGCATTCTACATTTGCGTCACTGTAGGCACCATAACTGGTACACTTTTAATATGCAATAAAATCTACGAATGTACGTAAGTAAATTCAATATCACAAATATCTTCTTAATAGGAACATACTTTACATACTCCACAGTAATTATACTCACGTCTTCAGTGTCCCTGATGTCATGAGCTCCGTAACCAGCACAATACATTTCTTTCCCTTGAGACAGGATTCCCAGAAGTCGTAAAACCTGACGATATTGGGGTGCTGCAAGCCTTTCAGCATCTCCGCCTCCTCTTTAAACCGCTGTCTTTCTAGTTTCGTTAGTTTACGATCCTGAAGAAAAACATGCAGAATAAGCCATTGTTGTACATTTCAATCATCTGAAATCAATACTATGTCATTTACTAGAGCACCAGGAGATACTGTGCTGAACAGCAATATGTTGTTCATTCTACAGTTTAGGCCAAAAAATTGAGGGGGGGGGGGACACCTCCCAAAGAGTTTTTTTTTTTTTTTGGACAATCCCAAAGAGTTTTTTTTTTTTTTTGCAAGAATGGTTAAGAGTCTTGAATCAAGTATGGGGCATACAGTGTCCTTAATGTGGGAATTAAAAACAAGCAATCACATACAGACGCAATGGAGATCCATACGATAGGGCCGACCCTTGTATTGCACATGGCGAAACCCTGCAACAGAGGCGGGGCTTGCTATGCAGATTAGGCAAGCGGAGCGGCAATGAGAAGTTGTGAAGGGTGGGTTTGGACACAGAAGTATCCATAACTCCGCACAACAGAGGGAAGTGACAGGAGAGTTTTGGCACATGGGTGGTATCCATAGACAATGAAGAAGGGAGATTCTCTGAAAGTGGGGGTCCTAGGTCCTTAAAACAGAACATCACATAACACTTAAAAATCAAGCACGGTTATATTCATTATGTGGACATTAAATATGATCATATACTGTCCAATCATCTGGTTACCAGTTGATTTCCAGCCTTCGACCAATGACTCTTCAATATACGGACACGAAGAATAATCAGTTATTGCTAATGGTCATAAAATAGGCACCAAGCTGGATCATTACCAGGATGGATGTGGGGGAAAATATGTGGCACGGTTTTGCGAGTCATACACAGTGACAATGGGCCTGATTCAGACCTACAATGTTACATTGTGGGACTCCCCCTGACACATCGTATTTACACTCCCTTATGCCGGCTGAAGGCTACCCTAACTTCAGCCGACTTAAGGGAGTGTAAATACGCTGGGACGGCGGCGTTAGTATGATAACGATCGGGTGTTGCCATAGCTACGCCGGGCAACATCTGCCCGGCACATGTGCAGATCGTTAACACGCCGGGCAGCGTAGTTCAGGATCGGGGCCAATGTCCCCAGCTATCATTCTGGCCATTGTAACAGTGTAGGCCCAGCTGAACTATCAACTAAAAACTCCAAAATAATTAAATTAAACAAACAAAATCAATTAAAAGTCAAGTTTTATTTAGAAGTGTTTATGAAGAGCACAGCACAATTGGTGGAGGGGGAGGGGAATCACAAAAAGTTGGAAAGTAAACAAAGTGAAAAATTCTTTCCTGTGACACAACCCTTGCAGCTACTGTACCTGAAACATTATCTCAGCAGGATAACACAATGAGCATATGGAAGCAGAAAGAGTGCCCAGAATCGGGAGCAATCACTGTGGAGGGCTTATGCATTGACAGATGTCACTGAACGCAGGTTTAAACACACACACTCATTACATTATCTTTTTTTAATCCCCATAGACAACAAATGAATATCACAATATAATTAAGAACTCTGTATGAAAGCAAACACAGAGAATATAGGAACAATTTCCTCATTTCTGATTTACAATTTGGCAGGGGCCGTCTAAAGCTCTATATGCACCACTGCATAGATCCTGTTGGCTGTTAATTATACGGTTGTACAATACAGACGTCCCACACCACCAGTTACAATTGGTATGCTGCTACCTTATGTTTAAAGCGTTCCCTCCAACATCTATGATTGTGAGCTCATGTGGATAGGGCTATTTTCACTTTTGGTACTATGTTAACCTCAAAACACAACAACATATGACAGGAACATTTTTATTTAAAGAAAAAAAGATCAATAAGTTTTAAAACCCATGAAAGGGGGCATTTATCAGATAGTCCCATAGTTTCACAGGGGACCTTTAGTGTAGGAAACACCTACAGCCCCTGTTTCCAATCTGCACGCAATCCTCTGACCAGTAGGCACTGGGAATACATGAATCAAGGCTTACCACACACCTATCAGGGTGTGGGTCCCCGCAATGAAAGTCTGATTTGCGAAAAATGAGATTCCTCACAGCCAGTTGTGAACTGGCTGGGATTTCGATTGCATATGCCTCGAGCAGGCATTGCAATCGATCCACGGAGCACCGAAAGCGATTGAGGGTTTGGGATTGAGCTCCGCGCTGTGTGCTGGTAAGTAAAAATAGTCCCTGCCCTAATTCTACCCCTAACCCTCCTTTCCTGGAAGCCTTACCCTAACCCTCCCCTGCAGCCTGACCCTAACCCTCCATCTACCACAGCCTGACCCTAACCCTCCCTCCCCTGCAGCCTGACCCTAACCCACACAGATAATTTACTTACCTGTTCCAGGTCCGGCGATAGCAGCGGCGGAGGGATAACGGTAAGTGCGAAAGTGAATGGGTGAAATATGCCGAACGGCATACTCACCCATTCTTTAAAAAAATTGTAAGTTGGGAACTATTCTTAAAAGGGACATCCGAAAAGGAACTTTCACATGTCCCTTTTTCGGAAATTAGATTTTCGTACCGGAGATTGTAAACGCACCTGTCAGACACTTACCACAGTAAAGCTGGTTACACACTAGAGCAGTCGTTCCCCAAAGAGTGTACCAGGTCAGGCTAGACATAACATGGGAGCCGCAGAGAGAGGTTGTGCTACATTGTCAACATAGCACAGCCTCTTGTCCCTGCAACTAGGGTCAAATAGGAGATTCAGGGTGTAGAGATGCTTTTGAATCTTAACCCAGTGATGTTAAAGGAGTTGGGGAAAAAATCCAGGGCAGAAATTCCATCAAAGTCTCTTTATAACATGGCTGCTAACTTTTGCAAATGAATATCATGGAGATTGTAACCATCATCAGTGTACTGTGCTGCCAAGGGGGTGTGTTCTGTGAATAGCCCCACCCATGGGTGTGTCTAGAGCTGCCAATAAAAATATCAGCAGTATTCACTGTTAAATTATCAGTTAAGAAATACTTTCAGAATTTATGTTGAAGACTGCAATGACTTTTGGAACTGAATCAGCATCAGGGAGATTTCCAAAAACAACAGGGAGATCACTCACACTTCAGGAAGTCTCCCCAATATTCAGGGAGAATTAGCAACTATGCTGTCCATTAAATAATTAGGGCCCTGATTAACACTTAGTAACGTGCCATTTTATGGGAATTACGCATGCACGATCCAGATGTTATGCACGGAGTTCAACTCTGCGCCTAATGAGATCTGTAAGAAGGAGCGTGTCAGTACTCCGTAAGCAGGAAGTTAATAAAAGTGGGTGGTGGAGAGGCATTTAAATAGGACTGAATGAGCTGGGTTAGGAAACTCTGCATGTACTTTTGCGTAATCCGCACAACGATACGCACGGAGAGATACGGTAGCCCTATGGAGACGGAAATCAGCCAAGAACAGTAAGAACAAAGGGAGTGTCATAGGAGTAAGCTTACAACTTATGTGCGTAGTTTTTAGCGAATCTACACATACTTTCCCACTTTCCTTCTTATATGTGAATCAAGCACTTGGAGTTTTAAATGCTTAACAGTTTTGTAGGCCCAGGGTGAAAATTTGTCAGGGCCTTCATAATGGTTACTAAAATCACGATCTCAGGGGCACATGACTGCAGTCCTCAATATCCAACGCCCTGTGTTCTGAGCACTAGAGAACCCAATGTTTACACATCACTGTGTACTAGATACTGCAGTGATCGCTAAATGGCTCAGATGAGGCGTGTGCTTCTGGGTCTAATCGCCAGTCACACCCAAGCAGCTTCTGCTTCTTGTGTGCAGAGTTTTACGAAACGGAACGTAGCTCTGGATCCGGCCCTACATATGGATCACTGTCCGGCATATGCTAAAGATGAGCATTCAAATTAGAAGCGTCTAAGTCTAAAACGATGTCTAATCAGTGCCGAGAGGATAGAACAGAGCTCCTTATAGCTCTGTACACTGCTGGAAGCTGAACCTGCTATTTATTTTTTTCTCCGACATGAGTCAGTGATTCTGATTTCTTCCCTAGTCCTTAAAACATTCTCTCATTGTGATTCTGATCAGCCGTCGATACATTCATTTACGCAATCTACGTACCAGTTAGTCTTTAAAGACCGCACGGAATAGTTTAGTTTGAAAGAGGCGGCCTTAAGCCGCCTTGAGGAGTGTTTAGGAAGAAGTGGAGGGGGGAGAGATTTAGATTAGCCGGGGAGGCAATGTCTCTGCGTAGTTTTCTTCTTAAGAAGCAAACTACGCACAGTTAGATCAGGTCGCCTCTTTACTCTTAAGTGCCATAAGGTACCTAAAAACAGAGGGGCACCTAACTCACTCTTAAGCTGGGTACACACTGGAGAGATATCGGACGATTATCCTTTAAATCATAGGATAATCGTTAGATGCCTCTCAAATCGTTTGAGTGTAACCGATGCAGTGAATCGTCAGATTCAGTCCTGCATCATTAGATCTTGGTTTTAATCAGCTCCTGAAAATCACAGATCAACGATGAGCGATCTGTGGTTTTGAATGTGTCTATTTAGAAGAAAGGGCTTCTGGGAACGATCCAGCGTGAATCATGCCAGTGTGTACAGCTGCAGGATAAAAACGTGAGTTTATCTTTTTTATTATTGAAGGATCGTTTTATGTTGTCAGTGTGTACCCAGCTTTAAGCATGAATACGGCCCAATGTTTCCACTCCAAAGGTAACGGTCGGTTTTTCCAGTAGTCGTTTCATCCTACTGACGAATCATTTTCAAATTAAAGGTCAATTTAGTCAATCAATTTTTTTATATTACAAATTATGCAACCTAAACATACACCCTGAACAAAAGTCTAATTCACAAGTAATATTGGCAACCTAGCAAAATTATTAGAAGTTCAATTACACCAAATATCTCCCCCTCTGACATTTCCTTGGCCCACAGTATCAAGAAATTCAGAGGCAACGTGATTCATTCATTTAATCCAGTCTGTTCTAGTACAGAGGCCTCCGTGGACAGATGTGTGTAGATTTCACCAGCAAATTAAAGAAGTAATGTTTTCTCCTGGGAACACGCAAGTGGGAAACAGGCAAGAGGTCTCCTCGAAAGAAGCAAAATGCTTTGGCAGTCAGCAGCGCATTTTAGAAGCAGAAACAAAATGACATTAGTATCGACGGCTGATCAGAATCACAATGAGAGAATATTTTAAGGACTATAAAAGAAATCAGAATGAATGACTCACGTCGGAGAAAAAAAAATAAATAGCAGGTTCAACTTCCAGCAGTGTACAGAGCTATAAGGAGCTCTGTGTTTTATCAGCTCAGCACTGATTAGACATCGTTGTAGACTTGGATAATTCTAATTTTGATGCTTGTCTTTAGCACATGCAGTACAGTAATCCCTATATAGGACTGGATCCAGAGCTACGTTCTGTTTACTTTTCAACGCATAGTGTATTTACGCTATCGTAATTACTACGCACTCCCTTTGGTCGTACGTACTTTTGCCGTTTCACGCTTTCCAAACCCTACCTTAACTTTTCATAGCGTGACTCCTGTTGGAGTATGGTTGCACGTACTTACGCGCCTAAGCACGCCCATACTGTACGATTTAAATGGCTCACCCCGCCTCCAAAACGGAATTACGGGTGTCGTTTGGCTGGTGCGCTCCTTCATTCGCAGTTACGCTTTGATACTAGGCAAGTACGTACCTTCAGAGTTACGTGCCATAAAGTCTGCCGTGCGCGTGCGCAGTACATACAAAATAGCGTTTTCACAATTCCGGCTAGCATAAATACGCTAGCGGACGTAGCTCTGGGTCTGGCCCATACTTGGTCCATTGCTTAGGTTTTAACTTTTGCATTGCAGTACACCATATTAAAGCTTCAGCAACATTATTCGTTCTAACTTTCCTTCTACTCCTGCATTGATCTTTGAATACCTGTAGGGTAGGATAGAAAATGGACCATAGAGAGGCCAATAATAACATCAGTTGACTGCACCCTCTAGACGTGAAAGCTTTTGCACAGAGTCTACAGGAACAAATGGAATCATCCATTGGAAAATTAATCGCATATGACATCCGGTCAGTGACTGTGTGCCTATTACATATTAGATGGAGGAGAGATATGGGATTTTGGTTATTGGCCATGAGACACTATTGCCTACAGGCATAATCACTCTGGCCATCTACAACAGAAGTGCATATTTTGCAGGTCACAGCCATATTTAGTATGCGTCATCTTGTTTAAAGCATGTAAAATAATTAGCATTTTAAAAAGGATTGGATAAAAGGTGGAGAAAAGGTTTCCACTATGTCATTTGGGAGATTATTGCTGGTCCTGACAGCCATATTGTGACAACTATACAGTCACAAGCTGAATGGCGGCTGTATCATTGCCAAAATGTTTCGCAAATAGAAAATTGCTATTGGGAACAAGTAACTATGTTGACATGTTCCCAATAGCGATAGGCTGTGGCAGGCTAAGGTTAGGGTTAAGGCTTAGGGAAAAAATTATGGTTAGCCTGTGGGACAAGGATGGTTAGTATTAGGGCTCAAAAAGGGGAAGGCTAGGGTTTAAGGGGAAAATTAGGAATCGGCTGCGGGACATGAAGGGCTAGGGTTAGGGCTCAAAAAGGGGAAATTAGGGGTAGGCTGCAAAAAATGAAGGACTAGGATTAAGGTTTGAAGAGAAATTAGGGTTAGCCTATGGGAGATGGAGGGTTAGGGCACAAGAAGGGAAAGGTCAGGGCTATAGGGGGGAAGATTAAGGTTGGGATAAAAAAATTAAAAAAGCTTAGTGGTCACCGGAGAAATCTTTGTGACATTGGGAGTCGCAACACTGCCGCTCTCTAAAATGGAGACTGCCGACAGATGCCATTGTACTGTCATACGATGGTCTGTCGGAAAACAGACCATCGTACCAGAAAACCACACTCCAATCCTCTCTTTATAGAGATTTGTTTGTTTGTTTTGCCTAAACTATAAAAATAGTGAACATGAAACCTTTATGAAACAAGTAATGATTCTTTATAT
>WWET01000018.1:1677596-1696115 GCA_011038615.1 Limnodynastes dumerilii
GGCAATGATCCTGTATCACAAGGCGCGACAAATGTATCACAAGGCGCGACAAATGTATCACAAGGCGCGACAAATGTATCACAAGACGCAACTGTATGGTCCAGACAAAAAATTTAAGAGGCAGGTTTTTTTTTTAGCAAACAATTACACACACACACACACACACACACACATTATAACACACACACACACACACATTATAATACACACTCAGACTGCTTGTTTTTTCTTTTTATAGAAACCCGGCTGAAATATTAAGATTCTGTTCACTGCAGAGACATATTTTCATGAAGCAGTCTACACGGTTTTCTAGTCAGTAAGTAGAAGCAATAAACAATAAAGGGGAAGCAGTAAACTGCTCACTTACCATCAATTGTAGCTGCAGAAGATTTTGAATCTTATTTACATATTACATTAAAAGGAAAAGACAGAGCATTTCCAATACAATGTTACGGTCAGTTAGGGCCTGCGCTACCATTACATGTTCCTAAGCGCCAACTCTGTAGGTTTTCGAGCACCCCTAATAGCTGAAAGGCGGATCCTGACCTACCGCACGCACGCAAGTCTGGCAGCTCGCAGGGTAGAGGGAAGTGAACACCCTGTCACTCCTTTCTCATGCAGCAAGGCAGTCATAAGACTCTCCTGCAGATTTATACACTGCCCCCTGCTACTCTTACGCGTTTAGGTGGGCAGAGGGGGTGCGCTGCCCTCTCTCAGATGTTCCATAGATGTTCCATATACCCAGAGATTTATCCGACGTGCGTATTGCCAGATATTCAGCTGAATTCTGCATTTTGAGTTGTGTCCATTGATTGGTTTAGGGATTTATTGTCGGATGGGGAGCACTGAATGAGAGATATCACCTCACTCATTGAGGGTTTATTTTCAGCCGTGTACCCAGACCCAACAAATGGAATTTCAGCTGCTGACACAAGCAAAATGAATCCTCCATGGTAACATATGAAGAGTGTGGTGCTGGAATATGATGTTACCGCTCAGTGAAAACAAGTTCCCAGGTAAAAGGGCCCCAATTTTAACATACGTTATTGTCTGCCCCAAAATGACTAAGCACAAAGGCCCAGACCCAGACCCCTGCAGGCTTTACGTGCGTGCGAGAGGCTGAAGTTACTTACGTGTCCAGATCGCTACCTTAAGTTTTACGACTAGGTCTGTGGCTGTAGGGCCCCCAAACCCTCGTTTCCATGGCTATCCCCGCCTGTATGGCGGTGATACGTCCATCGTAAATGAAGGGTCTGCCCCTTCTGCGTACTTACTGGCCTACGTGACCTAGTTACAAAGGTCAGTAAGTACGCACGTGGAACATCTGGCACGCACAGGTGCAGATGTTCCGAGACAGGGGACTTACGCAAATGACAGGGTCTGGGCCAAAGTGCTTGCTATCCAATTCAATGTTTTGTCAGCCACGCTAAGTTTTGGCTAAAACCAGGGCTCGACAAACAGGGCCTGATCCAGACCTACGCATGAGAGCGGAGCGTATTACCGCTTCAGCGTAAACACTTTCACTCCCATGACACTCCCCTTACCTTTACCTCCGTACGCCGGCTGAACCCTACCCTAACTATTCCCGGCGTCTATACAAATTTTTTTAGCGACGCGCTGATCGTCGGGCTAAGCACGCCCATTCTGTACAATTTAAATGGCCCCCCCGCCTACATTCCCTAACTCAACGTGAATCGCCGCTACGAAAAGGTACTAACTTCGTAATATAAACACGCCCCATCGTCGGAAAATACGCAAAGAATACGGACGCCTGAATCGCCGCTACGAAAAGGTCTTTGGTACAACCGGAAGTTGTCACTCTGCACATGCGCAGTGCGTTTTTTCTGCCCAATTTACGCTTACGACCAGCTTGCGAGCGTAGGTCTGGATCGGGCCCATAGTCTCTTAAATCCATAACCAAAATAGATTTAAATAGCATCCAATGTGGCTTTGACCAGTTGTCAGTGTAAAATGAAAGCAACCTGCTTTAAATTACACATCTGCCCTTTTTGCAGCCATTATGTCTAACATTACCACACTGTTTCCCTCTATCATTTGTAGAAAGTCAAAGCATTGGGAAATGAAAGAGAATTCTGAAAAGACATTGCTAACAAAGTATTTTGGGAAGAAAAGCCTAATTGAATATTATTATATACATTTCCTACTCATATATGGCCAGGATCCACCATTCAAAAAAAAAAAACGCAATAAAACAAAGAACCCAAACGTATTACACATTTGCACCTAAGCAGAGCTCCAGATGACTTCAGACCATGTTTTCAGCCCTTTAATTAAATACCATAACAAATTTAATATTAGGCATCTATTAGACTATAAAAATACCTCTCTAATACAGCAGTAAAAACACCCTGGGGCATATGTAATAAAGGGAAATAAAATCACAAAATGCCTGTTTATTACACAATTTGTATGGAGAAAAACTCCCCCAAAAACTGAAATGGTTTCAAAACAATTCCTAAAGTACAATTACATGTCTGGGTATAAACAGAACCACATCTGCTGGGCACTGGACTTTTCAGAGCTTCCCTCCGGGAGAACCCAGAGGGAAGCCGCAAATCAGGTCATTAAGCCTCACCCCCTGTCAATCACTCCTGTTATCTCCAGCGTTTCAGGGGATGGACGGGGCTTGATGACATCATCAAGCCCCGCACATCCCTAGTAATGCTAGGGATTATGGTAATAATTGATGGCTGGTGTGGCTTGCGGGAGCTTTGCTGGCCCTCCTGGAATATCGGGAGACCTGGCCAAATTTCGGGAGTCTCCCGGATATTCCGGGAGAGTCAGCAACCCCGCCAATACTATGTGGCTTGCTGGCACCAGCCATCATTAATATATTCTAATATATGCGAGTCCGGGTTGTCCCAGTCACCCTTACGTACCCTTAGTACGGCAAGTAATGCAATTCTGCACTGTCCATTCTGCAAGTGTTCACTGAACATGTATAGAATGCAAACATTCAGAGTAAGCAGAACACAAGTTGGTGCAGCATATCCTGCATTGGAAAATGGGATTGCACATTTCTGAATAATTTTATGTTAATGCTTACATTAGCTACTTAGAACAGACTAGTTTACTCACCCTTAAGCCTTCACCATCATGTATAAGTAGTAACTGGCTGAGTTAAAATTAGGTGCTACAAACATTACACCGATTGGCTACAACCATCTGTAGCCAAACAGTGTTGCATAACACATAAAAAAATAAAAATAAAAAAAAGGAAAAATCACCCCCAATTAATATAATACATGAACAATGGACACAGGGACCAAATAATGTCCATCACGGCTAAATAATACTATCCAGGGCTGGATCCAGACCTCTGTATGTGTTCGGTATATACAGAGGTCTGACAGAAAGCACGGAAAAGGGAAGTGAACTCCCGTCCAGGGGCGGATTGGCCACAGGGAATCTTACCAGTAGGCTGGTGGCCTCTGGAGGCCACTCAGAAGCCAGTTTTATTTCTGAAGAAAACTAAGATGCTGATTATCATAGGTGGTGGTTACTAAAATGATGTCTGGAGAACATTAGGATGTTGTATATATTGTGTGGTGCTCACTAGGATGCTGTATGTATTGAGTGGTGGTCACTAGGATTCTGTTTGCTTTGGGTGGTGGCTGTTAGGATACTGTATGTATTGGGTGATGGTCGCTAGGATGCTCTATGTATTGGGTGGTTGTCATTAGGATGTTGTATGTATTGGGTGGTTGTTACTAGGATGCTGTATGTATTGGGTGGTTGTTACTAGGATGCTGTATGTATTGGGTGGTGGTCACTAGGATGCTGTATGTATTGGGTGGTGGTCACTAGGATGCTCTATGTTTCAGGTGGTAGTCACTTGGGTGGAAGAGACTACCTGCATTGCCAAGAGGTCACTATAAATACTATATAAAGTAGATGCTGTATTTGCTTGTAACTCATTTACATAACACTTCTTCTTGTACTTAACTGTCGATGCATAACCTTGTCCCCATATCACATATTTTGCACTTCTTTTATCAAGGTTCTTTATTCTGTACTAATCCAGTTTACATATTTTTTTGACCCCGCCAATAGTTGATCCCACCCACGTGTGGCTGCTTGCAGTTTTTTTTTTTCCAGAGCCACTTTAAAGTCCCAATCCGCCCCTTCCCCTGTCTCTCCCTTCTCATGTGCAGACGTTGCTGCAATTACACTGCCATAGACCAACCTTAAGGCTCTCGTGTTCTGTATGACCACTGATCCACACAAAGGTCTAAAGTCCAGCATATACTGTAAAACGTAAGCACGATCGGAGGGAATGGCCCGCCCGATTTACCGGATCTCTTAGCGTACGGAATTGCATTCCATATGCCAGGAGATCTGCACTGTAAAATCTGGAACGCGCATGCACAGATGGTACCGTTAGACTTGCGTAAGAGGCTTGTGCAAGTAGCCTAATATACGTAGGTCTGGATCCGTTCCTATATGTATATATTACATGCTGCCCACAAGCAAGTTAATATAACCTTGCCATGGGATTTAAACATTTAAACTAAACTGTGCATGTCCGAGTCTTTAAATACCCTGTAGCCAAAAAAAACAAAACCATTGAACTGACTATGTCTTGACAATTAACAAGCCATAAAGATATTCTATGGCACATTCTACACTCAAGACAGATGCTTATTTTTTTAAGGACATCTTCTTCAGTAGCGTTTTGTGTTGAGTTATGCTTTAATATCTTTCCTTGGCTCATGTGGAGGCAATACATCTATCTAGTCATTGTCCAAGGTCACAGATTCTGGAGAATGATCCAGCAACACTCAGCACTACTCCTATGGTAACAACTTCATGTAGGGCATGAATTAAAAAATCCCCACAGAGATCATAGATATCTGCAACTATTTACCTGCAGTGAAGAAATACAAAGAACAAAATAATAAAAATTAAAAAAAAGACACAGAAGAATCAGACACTGTTATAGGAAGGGTAGAAAATAGCTAAAACGATCATAACAAGGTATGATCTGGCCTGGAAAGTTCCTTGAAGAGAATGTTTGTCTTTTAAAAGGTATACAGGCTTGGGAGCATTATTTTAACCTAACAGCCATTAGGATGTAGAACAAAAAAAGTAAATGGATGCCAGGCACAAATGCATGATAGCAAGACATATATACCCCTTACATTTTCCCTCTATCTTCCAATATCACACATTCTACATTTGGGCATCCAAACATAGGTGTTTTGGGAGTTCCACCTTTTTCCTTACTCATGTACAAGGATTGTAAGGAGCAGAGACCAGGATGACAATCTAAACATATATCGTGTTATTCAGTCACCTTGGACAGGACGTGTGAACTGAAGCTCCAACTGACTGGATGGTCAGAGTGCCAAATGTAAGCCATTCTCCACCAATATGGCATCTCTGGGTTTCCTCAATTACACTACTGCACATCCAAAAGTGACAATTTGTACCCCTTTAACAAAACACTACATACAGTCACCTCAACTCCACACCTTTCAGTCACATCTTAATTGTTTCCAAGCTATATTGGTACACTCAGTGTTGTTTTTAGGTTAGGTCTCTGGGCACCCTACGCAAAGATCAGGCCATCACTCCTCCCCCCTCCAACTTCCACAGGTGCAGCAGGGTGAGGATGAAGCCTCTACAGCCCGGTTACCCCCTGTTGTGCTACCACAATGCTCCAGCCCTGTTACAACACACCTGTGCCCCACAACCAACTTCTTGCCAACCATACTCCTAAAGCTATGTAACCTTGACATAACACTTGGATGTGGTTTGTTATACAGCTGAATGGAGACTGCCGGCAGTGATGCAACTCATGGAGTCGTGAAGAGTCAACCGCTGAAAGGTGTTTTTAGCAAACCCTCCCCTTAACCCTTTCCTAACCCTCTGTCTCCCACAACCTAACCCTAACCTTTCCCTTCTTAAGCTCTAACCCTAACCATCCATGCCCCACAGGCTAACCCCAACCTTATTCCCACCGAAGCCTGTAGTTATTGGGAACAGGGAAATAGGTTCCTGCTCCCAATGGCAATTTTCTATTTCCAGATTGTTTAGAACAATGACACAGCCACCATTCCGCTGATAGTTGTGTCATTTTCAAAATAGAACCAGACTGGACTGGCAACTGCATCCATAACCCTTCAGGATCTTTATACACATTCTCACTTTCCTCATACCATACAACTCCACTTTCCTTCACGTATCATTTGTAAATTTCCAGAACGGATTGCTGTGCTGGAGGCTAACTATTTATTTGATTGTTTACTTATGTTAATTTACCATCTGAACTTATGCAATATTCCCTAACTCCCTTATGTATTAGCACTACTCATGTGTGACTCATTGTAGGGCCTTACACAGACTTAATAAATAAAAAAAACACTAATACCGTGTTCACACTGATTTTCGACCCGGGTTATTGCCGGGGCACACATCAGCCCATCTCCTCAGAGACCGTTCACACTGCTGCTTAGACACAGTAAATTCCCAGGTCAGTCTCGTTCACACTGAACAGGCCTGACCCGGGACTCTTTATCAGCAGCATACTATTGACGTCATGTAAAGGCATCTCACTTCCCCCCAATCAGCCTTTCAGTGAGACCTGGGTTGAAAAACCCGAGTCGCACCATTCACACTGGCGGCTATTAGGTCAAATAACCCTCCAAATGTCCCGGGTCTAAATGCCGGGTTAGTAGACCCTGGTAGCAGCAGGTGCACCCGTTCACACTGAGCCACGACCCGGGTCGTCAGGGCTTGCCCCGGCAATATCCCAGGTTTTTGGCTCAGTGTGAATGAGGTATTAGTATGAGTTCTGCAGCTTAAGTAAAAAGCTCTGTAGAGATCATGCCACCTATTATACTAGTAACTGGTTGCAGAAAAGTGCAGATTGTAATAATAGGCAAACTAGACAAAGAGGAGGCCATTATAAGCATCTTGACACCACCATACAGAAGGTAGGGCAGTTTTCATTTTAATATTTACAATTCCAATGTCAGACTCTAAAAACAGCCGTCTGGCTCAAAAATCACAATCAGTTATTTCTATAATGTCTAACATTTCAGATCAAAACCGTCCACCGAATCTGGATTTTTATTACATCTTATCTTTCCCGCATCATTAAATGAAAAAGTAATCTAAAGAATGAATAGATAAAAAATAGAAAAATGTTCTGTGTCTTCGATGGGCAGGGCAGACTGGAGCACTTATGGCTCAAAAGGAGTCCATTTGTTGACTGTAAAACTTCTTTTATCTCCGTTAAATAAATCCGCATTACCTGATATTTACAAACTGTTCTGCCAAACAAGTATTTTTGATGAAATTCAATATTGGACAACAGTAGCATTTTTAGTTCCGCTATTGCTTTTAAAACACTGGAGTTCCATTTCTTTCTACCCATTAAATCGTGTTCTACCAACATCTTTTTCAGGAGTTTGATCGCAGATTAAAAGGCTAAAGAAAGAACAAAAGCTATGCTTTAAAGGTCCTGAGAAACTCCTCTTCAATTCTGTGTATGTTATGCTTCAAACTGGTTCTCAGACAATAAAGTCTACTTCTAAATACTTTGTTTTACCTAACTATGGGATGATTTGTAATATATTACTGTATTCCTTTGATCAGCTGGTTAATAAAGTATTGAAAATAAGCACAACAGTTGCAAATTATCAGCTAGCTGTTGTAAATCCCTTTTACAAAACATAGAACCATCACTATTTCTAGTATTCTCTTTGTACTCTATTTTGCCCAGATCTTAAGCTTTAATTTTCCCTTTTTCCCCATTCTCTGTGTGTAACCCAATAAGAAGTGGATGGTAGTGGCTAGTTGTGCAACCACAGAGATATGGGGATATTGTAGGCCTGCAACTGCGGATCATTACTGATCCTGTTGCCCTTGATTTCACAAGATATTAGCAATGCAACACAAAAGACACTTCTAACAAAATTCCCTTCTAATCATGAGATCATTTTCTGTCAAAAAATTGTATTTGAAAGGTACTGCACTACTATAGCTATTGTTTCGAAATAAGATGCAGGAGATTCCTCAAGGGGGCAGCACCTGATGCAGGAAAGGACATTACAACTGGAAAATTCCACCTGCCCAAACTACAAACATAAGCATATTTTCTGAAGCCTCCTTATTAAATCAAAGGTCTTAAGAGTTCGGAGGTGAGTATGACCAGAGGAACAAGGCAAGTGCCCTTGAGCACCTCTGCTCTTTACTATTTCTTAGGACCCTATGAGTCCTCCAACATTGGGAAGTTGGAGTAGGTGGGGGAGAAATTAAGCTATCTGCATTCGTGGATGATATTTTGCTCTTTTCATGCCGACTCGCAACAGTCAATCCAGCCTTTGATGTCCTGACTAGAAGAATTTAGTGAGGTAACAGGGTTTACAGTAAACTTTGTGAACCAATCCAGAGGGCATGTGACTTTTCAATCTATTCACCCTCGATGGGCAAACCAGTTTAATTTGAGCTAGGCTAAGAGTAACCTACCCTATTTGGGTATTCACATCCCTAAGAACATTCACAAGCTATATAGACTTAACATTACTTCAACTATTGGTAAGACTAAGAAGGAGCTAAGGTGATGGGGAAAATTATGTCCTTCCTATGTGGGCAGAGCAAATCTCTTGAAGATGGTCACTTTCCTTGTCTTCTGTACCCCCTACAGGTTCTTCCGCTTTTTCCATCATGTAACGATATATCTAGTATAGACATGACTTTCCTTTCATTCATATGGGAGGGGAAAAAAGCTAGGATGGGTCTGATTAGGCTCCAGCAGAAAAAAAAAAAAGAGCAACAGGGGTCTTAACTTTCCAAATGTGTTTTTATATAATCAAACTGCTCAATTACACCATCTGAGAGATTGGCTACAAAATACATCTATATACACACAAACAGAAAAAGTCCTTGCCTAGCCTCTCTCTAGTAGCGATTCTCCACTCACATGATCAGGAGGTCCCTGAGGAGGTAAAGCACAATCCTCTTTTAATGACCACATGGAAATTGTGGCTTCTCTTATGTCACCGTTATTTGCTTAATCCCTATTACTCTCTCCACTTTCCCTATCTGGGTAACTCTAACTTTCATGACCGCATGGCCGTCTACCCTTTCAATTTATGGCAGAAAAGGGGTACTCACTCTATCAACCTGGCGTGGTTGAAATCCGTACGGACAAAAGTTACATGAAAGTGGGTGGGGGGGCATTTAAATGACCATTGGAGGGCGCAGTTAGTTACATACACACGTACGGAAATATTATACGCACGTAAATGCACAGGTAGAGATAAGGTTGCCCTATAGAGGCGTAAGTCACCTACAACTTGTCCGTGTGAGGGGGGTGTCATGGGTGTTGCCTTGCAACTTACATGTGTATAATTGCGTAACTTTAACTAACGGATCTGTGAATGCGGTCCACCGTGTGGTATGAGACTCGCATTCATGTACAGGACCCTCCTATAACTTGGGAAGAGGATTAGGCCCTTTATAGATCTTGCTCTCTGGAGCTATTGCAATTGACACCCTTGTTGAACTTTATTGATATAATTGTGCTTGTTACCTTATTGCTATGTCAAATGGTTCTGTTTCGGATACATACAACATACAAGTCTACAAGTCTGTTAACAGACATTTATGAATGCCCCATAAAATCATGGAGACTGAGAAAACAGAAGGTTCACAGCTCCAATTGTCCTGGCACATGGCATGACAATACCTTAAAACTGAATATGAAACACATACTGCTACCATCCAATCAGAAATCGGCACGGGAGAGATCAGTGGCACTTTAGGTTATTGCATCGCCTGCTTATAAAGTAATTATTTAAGCATATTCATGATTCCTACAACAATTATTCTAAAATATGAAACTCCTGTATCAAAAGGTCAATCACATCTTTTACTGCATTAAGTACATCAGAATGTATCATTACTGTTACAATTTCTAAGGATTCTCATTCATGCCTTTACATTGTCATATATTAGCGGAAGGACCTGATACAGAGATTGGAAATGAGAGGAAAGTTACACCTGGGCCATGTTACTCCATGATGATTGCAGGGGCAGTCAAATTTCATCTGTTGCTAACAATATTATAGTTGAAAGGTGATGTTTCCCAGCCCAAGTCTAAATAAGAGTGTGCAAGTGAAGCTGATCTGTATCTGTGTGCAATAAGCAATAGCAAAGTATTCTCCCTGCATGCAAAGAATACAATGAATTCAACTCCCTGCAATCAACATGGTTTTGCCCAGGTTTAACTTTCCGCTCTTATTTTTAAACTCTGAATCAGGTCTGAGATGTTTAAGTTATGAGAATGTTATGATCATTAAGGTAATTAATTCCAAACACAACCAAGTTCCAAGTTAGTCTTTTGAGCTGACTGGCCCAAGACCAGGGTGGGCTCATTTCAAACAACGTGTGATGAACAATACCTGTTATTCATTACATTACATAGTGGAAATTACCCACTTGTTTGTTGGACAAGATATTATGGCTCAGTTCCTACAACCATTATTTTCATGATGAATGGATTGACATATGAAACTTTCTAATATAGGATTGGGGCTCTCCTCTTCTTGGGATCCTGATGATATCTGGTTGCATGGACAATAACATTTTAAGAGGACCCCAATACAACCTCTAAGACAAAAATTCTTATCCTGCATACATCTATAATTAAAACACATGTATCTCAACTACTAGAAGCGCCTGCTCTCATGAAATGTCAGGGGAAGGTGAAAGTTTGAGGCCGACATGCCAGTCCCAGAGAAGACAATGGTCAGAAAAGGCGACAATGTGTAGGGTTGCTGTATACGGAAAGAAGTTAAGTAAGAATATAATGGGCAAATGTGTAGTAGATGTCAATGGGGGCCGATTGCAAACAATTCAAAGGATGGTCAAGCCCATAGCATATATCCCAGTAAACAATGATAACGGCTTGATATTATTATTGTTATATTATCGTTTGTTTATAAGACGCCACAAAGTGTCCGCAGCGCCGTACAAAACACAACAAAATACAGCACAGACATACAGGGTAGGGATGGCAGCATAGTACATAATAAAATACAATATAAATATAAAAATATCACAAAAATACAATAAAGTAACCAGAGAATGCAAGGTTCAAGCTTGGCAGATAATTAAGGAGGAGATAGAGCACAGTGAGGTTGAGAGGGAGCCACCAGGTGGGGATGGGGTAAAAGGGTAGCACAGGGGGACAAAGGGGTATGAAGTGAGGAGGGAGTGGTGGAGCAAGGAACAACACTAGGATGGAGGGCCCTGCTCACATAAGCTAACACACGAAGTGGGAGGGATGAACTTATGGAAGATATAAAAAGGGGGTTGACTGCTGGTGTGAGCGGAGGAGAGGGGGAAGGAAGGAAAAGGGATGCAGCGAGGATGTTAAGTGGAGGAGTTGTAGCCTGAACAGGTGCATTTTGAACGTGCTCTTGAAGACCTGCAATGTAGTGGAGAGTCTGACTGAAGAAGGGAGGTCATTCCAGTGCAGAGGTGCAGCACAGGAGAAGTCCTGGATATGGGCGTGAGATATAGTGATCAGTAGGGAAGTCAGACAGTAAAAGTTAGCAGAATGGAGAGGGCAGGAAGGGGTGTGTCTGCTGATGAGGGAAGAGAGGTAGGGAGTAGTGGATGAGGAGATGGCCTTAAAGGTTAGGGTAAGGAGTTTAAAGAGATGTCTAAAGCAGACAGGAAGCCAGTGGAGTGTCTCACATAAAAGAGAGTTAGGCACAATGGTCAGGTAGAACAAGCATCATTGATTAACCTAACCAAATAAGGCCCAATGCTGGCAGTTGTTGGTAATTGCTCAGGTGAAATCCATCAATCAGTTTGGAGAGATTATCACACAGTATCTGGCCAGCATTCGATATATTCATTAGAGTTGACAAAGGTACAAAAGCGTCTACCTTGATTAGGCCTCAATTTATTCTGGATGTAGTTCTGGTTAAGCTGTAGCGTACACCAAAAACTTCAGCCTAAAGCTAGTTTGTGCTGGCAATACTCAGTTGATTAGAAATGTTTAAAATAGAGACATCCCTGTATAAATAAACTAAACTTAACTCCAACCCACACAATATATTGTGATTTACCATAAATTTCTTCATCAAGACTTGCCCTACCCATATCCCTATTTAAGTTTGTGGTTTCCAGGAAACAGCCTTGAAATCTAAGATTCCCCAGTGCAGTATACAAGTGTGGGTGTACTGCTGGTACGTGCCATCTAAAAATATGTTCATACTTGTAGGGATGTTCTGGAAGAGCAGAATCGTATGCAAGTAATAATGGCTAACAAAGTATGTTCTCACATGTAGCATTCTATTATATGGCATTTGTGGCAGGTTGACTCTATAAAGCGTAAACACAATCAAATTAGGCATAATAATTGTCAAACTATCCTAAAACTATTCTTCTGAGAGCTTTATCAAAAGAGGCACCGACATAAAGGCCCAGATCCAGACCTACGCACACTAGCGATTTTACGCTAGCCACTGATGTAAAATCGCCCATTATTTACCGCTCATGCTCGGCAGATGTTTACGCCACGTAACTCTGTACGTACAATCAGGTTAACTACGAACGAAGGGGCGGGTTCAAACACAAGACATCCGCAGTTACGTTTGGTAGGCATTAAAATTCTACAGTATGGCCCGGGTTAGGCAGTTACATAAGTGAATCCATTACGTACGTCAGTATTTACACTATGAAAAGTTAAGGTAGGGTTTGGAAAAGCGTAAAACAGCCAAAGTACGTACAAGCGAGGGAAGTGCCTAGAATATACGCTAGCGTAAATACGTTACGGGATGAAACATAACAAGCAATTAGGTCTGGATTTAACCCCAAAAAGACTAATTCACGGTAACTTCTGAAAGATAAAAAAAAAAATACTTCTTTAGGGAACAACACTGAAGTCTAAAGATCGCTAACCCCCAGCTTATCCAATTGGACACAGACAAAAAATAAATAACTAACTAAGACATGGTAAAGACCTCCAAGAACCAAACAGAAATGTACAAGATATTACAGTGGTAGATTCAAGGCGCTGGGTGATTCTACATGGGGGGGGGTGTCAATATATCACAAAACGTACTAAAATCAGATAAAAAACATGAAAAACGTCTAAAAGTGTCCAATGATGGGTATTAAAACTGTAATAAAGTCTCATACAAAAAACATTAGTGGTGCCGTTGGTGTTCATTCATATGAAATTATATCCTTCCCATAAACACGTAGACATGGAAATAGAAAGAAAAAACATTTCTTAAATCACATCCCAAAAAAAAAAAACATACAGTGATAAAAAGATCAGAACGTCATACCAGGAAGTAATGAAATGGGTACACGAGACGCTGCAGCCGCAAGATGTAATACCCGGGTGTTTGGCGCTAGTCTGGCTTTGAGAAAGGGCTGAGTGCAGCCAGAAACGCGTTAGTCCGAGGACCAGTCAGCTGATCGCGATGTGATCACCGTGGACCTTGTAGAGACTGTATTCTAGCGCCAAAAATCCGGGTATTACATCTTGCAGCTGCAGCGTATTTTCTACCCATTCCATTACTTCCTGGTATGACGTTCTGATCTTTTTTCACGGTGTTTTTTTGGATGTGATTTAATAAATGTTTTTTCTTTCTATTTCCAGGTCTACGTGTTTATGGGAAGGATATCATTTCATATGAATGAACACCAATGGCACCACTGAAGTTTGTTACAGTTTTAATTCCCATTATTGGACACTTTTAGGAATTTTTAATCAGTTATTTATCTGATTTTAGTTTGTTTTGTGAAATACCGACACTCCCCCCCATGTAGAATCACCCAACGCCTTAAAATCTACCACTGTATATCTTGTACATTTATATTTGGTTCTTGGAGGTGTTTTGAGACACCTCCCAGTGATTGATTGAGGCTTAGCAGGGTGCTGGGTACGCTGGAATCCCCAATTTCTCCATTTTGTAAGGTACATACTGGTGTTTTTTCTAGAGAAACTTTCCAATCACACAATCAAAAGACTGTTTCAGCAGATATCGCACCAGTGTGTACTGTGAAACGAAGCTCAAAAAAGCTTAAAACAGTCTGTGATCTTTTGATATGATCTTTTGGAGCTCCTAATATTCCAGATCAGCCATGGAAAGATATCTTTTGCAAGTGTCTACTGTGTCTATTAGGAGATCTTTGGACAGTACACACTGGTAAGATATCTGCTGAAAGGGTCTTTTGATTGTGTGATTGGAAAGATTACCTGCTGAAAAGCCCCAGTGTGTATCTTGCTTAAGCCATTCACCCACAAATAGCTCATTAGATTAAACAAACTGTGTGAGGTGCACACAAAAGGTAAAATAAAGGATCAAACTGGCATTAAAAGCAAAGGTTGGAGTTTTAGAACAGACAAATATACAGCTACAGTCAGGTAATGATCAACTGGGGAATAGGGGGAACAAACAAGGGAAAAAAGGAGGAAGTAGAAGGTTTATACACAACAGATTAAGGTATAGCAAGAGTAAGGGGAAAAGCTTTTTTATGGCAAGGTTTTTCTAATGCACTTCCAATAAATGTACAATTGGTAGAGGGGCACCGGCAATCAGCAATAAATTTGGTGGTGTTCTAATGACCGTAGCGTTAATACGCTACCGGTCGTAGGTCTGGATCAGGCCCTTTGTAGCCAACCTATTCTGTACCAGCCCTTAAATCACTTGTGCTGTTGTGCCATTTTACACTACTGGCAATAATTATTTTCTGCATATTATTGTCACGTAGCTAAATAGTTTTTTAATGCTATCCAATGTCCCATAAATCGCCTCTTCATAAAAAAAAAAATCCAAGTCACATGGTGGATGACAAATTTGTTTATTGCATAATCCCATTTAAACACCCACTTACAGTGTCAGGTTGTACGTAAATTTGAACGACTACATAATGGAAAGCCTTGATCCTCTGCTGAACTCCAGAGACGCAGCTACAAAACAGCTATTTTTATGTGATTTTCTCATTTTTATAAGATGCCAAAAGCAGATGACAAAAACAAAGTCTGTTAATGATAAAGTTTTCTTACTTTGCAAGTACTGAAAGAGGCATCTTAGATGACACCATTTTTAAATATATAATATAGGTTCTGTATCCTGAACCTCACTATGGGCCAGATTTAGACTTTTTGATTTATACTGAACTTTTGTGTATTTTCATTGGATTAGAAGAGATCCAATTATTTATATCAAAATCTTTTATTCACAGTAAGTTGTAGGCAGAAAGAGACTCAACAGTGACCATTCCGCCTGGCGAATAAAACAGAGGCTTCGCATATCTTCTTGACCATGGGCACTTTAGTGTCTACTTGCTGCTTTTTCCTATATCAATCCATTGTGAACATCAATCTTGTTTATTGTTTCTCTTTCCTTAATTTACAAGTTGATTTAGAGGAATTTTGAATTTTCAGGCACTTACAAACACACTATATAGAAATATCACACCCGAACAACTGTCTGAAATAATTTTCAGGTCATTTGTAACAATTTTGGCAATTAATAAAAGTTGGCCACACACTAGAGTGATTATCGCCCCCAGCAGGAGGTTCCGATAATTGGGGTAATTCTTCTCTAGGGTATCCCAATAAAGTCGCCACACACTGCTCTTGCTGGGAATGATCACCTTTATTGACGAGGGAGGTGCTGCCGAGATTGACATAAGTCTCTTGCAGCTGATTGGCTACATGGGCCTTCCATCAGTCTCTGCAGTGATGGACAGAAGGCCCGTGCAGCCAATCATGGCAAGAGGCCCATGCAGCTCTCATTAGCTGGCTTATGGAAAAACTCCAAGCCAGTGTGTGGCCCCTCTACCTCCTGGGCAGAGTTTCCCCGTCTGTCTGACTAACTGCCGGCAAGTATAGCGGTAATATAATAATGGAAGCCCTCCATCTTTTGTGGACGCTGAACTTTCATTACGGTTTTCCTGCACATGTCGGTAATTTAAACAGATGGAGAAATTCCA
Source organism: Limnodynastes dumerilii (assembly GCA_011038615.1). Lineage (NCBI taxonomy): Eukaryota > Metazoa > Chordata > Amphibia > Anura > Limnodynastidae > Limnodynastes > Limnodynastes dumerilii. The sequence continues at coordinate 1,693,593 of WWET01000018.1, forward strand.
ATCCAGGAGGTGGAGGTACAGGGTCCAATAATCGGACTTGCCTCACAAACACTACACAATATCGTCCCCGAGGGACAATAATCAATCAGGAATCCTGAGCAACGCGATAATCGTTCCAAAAATTCATCAGCACTGCACACTAGAGCAATTTTTTTTGCACGATACACGATTATATGAGTAGGCCAATAATTAATTGCTCTAGTGTGTGGCCAGCTTTAGGGCCAGGCAGGCTGAGATTTTTTTCATTTTTATTTTAGATTTGAACATTATGTACTTTTATTCAATAAAAGCGGCCGAGTAATTTTCTAAGCAACTGCCTCTGTCTACATACACAAACACACATTTCAGTTAATGCACATATTGACTGGGACACACATTCAGAATATTGGATATTAATTTTACCAGGTCAATCACCCATGTAGGACACAGCAAATATTCATCCAGCCACAGCTTTCAGTGGTTCTCTGTAATCATCCTGTGTCAGATACTGGATGCTTGATACAATAAAATGTTCAATGCCCAGAGGTGCAGTTAAACCTCGGGGAGAATGAGTCATCTCCGCCTGCCAATGGGCTGATTTATCTGCTCTATACATGAACTGATGCAAAATCCTTTCCCCACAACAGCTCAACATAAAACTTTTGTGAAAGCCATTCACAATAAAAAGCAAAGTAGCTCATTTACACCGGACCCCGATCTCCACTGGGAACACGTTACACTAATGCATACATAGTTCTAGAGGGACTAAAGTTCAGAGGTCAATGACTCCAGATAAACGGAAGCTTGGATTCCGACTCATATGTTTAGCCACAGTAACAGCAAGATCGGGAAAAGCTCTGCTGAGTGTTGAATACCCAGAAAGTCTCATTTTAGGCTGTAACCCAGAATAGACAGGTGGTATGTAATACAGAATGATGAACTGAATACACATTAATCTCCAATCTAGATAAATGACTGAGAACAGTCACCCTATAAGGGGAACATCTGTACAGCGCTCATCGCTGCTGTATTGTGCAGTGTGATAAGCTGATAAAGGCGGATATGTCCTGTGATATGAATATATAATCAATTATATTAATTATACTGTACAAAGTAAAAAATATATAGGATATAGGTTTTATAGGATGTTTGTTTTAAAGCGTGTCTGGGATGGCAGCTAACAGGAGGTGATGTTTCAGAGTGGCTGTTTTGGAGTCTTGGGCTCCTTTGCCAGAGGTGAGCTCTAAATTTAAAAAGATATATGATATATGACCCAAAGTTGGGACTAATTTTTAGAGTTAGGACCACCTAACAGAGAAGCCTTGTAAGTGGCAGGTGGCTTATCATGTATCTGCAGATATTTGTAACCATATATCTGGTAGGTAATGATTTATCTGACTTATTTTAAAGATAGAAAGTTATGATTAGTTGCTGGGTAATTGCAAGAGTGCTGGGGCCTTTTTTGTATTTGTGTAAACTCCCCTTACCTTACAGCACTTGCTATATATTACCGTATACATTGATTTGAGTAACCTCCATTCTGGATGTTTGGATATATAGATATATTACACATTTCACCTGCAGAATAGTTATGTAGGCTTATCTAGACTGAAAAGGAATTTTTCGGAGCTACAGGCTACTGGTTTGCTAGTGTATCCAGACCCAATGTGTGAACAAAGAATTAGATAATACACCAGGGTCCGTGCTAGATAAAGCCTTTAAGACCAGGTAGCGTGACGATGTGTTTATAGTCTCCATATAGAAGTCCTATTGTTTGTCCGCTTTTAGCAATAGTATGCATGTAGTCTATGAGCAAATTCCTTCTGAATGTAAATACATTTTAGTTTATTTAATAATAACAGGCCAGATTCAGATTTAGTAGTTGGAACGGTTTTTCACATGCTATGTGCTGAAAACGGCCCCAATCATTATATCTGCGTGCTAATGACTTGATTCCCAGCGTGGATCTGGTTCCTCAAGATCCAGATTTCTGGGGGTAGGAGAGGATGACAGGGTAGCATGTCTGCATGGTGGGAGGGGGGTATTTAAATCGTACAGGAAGGGCTTGGCTAAGCCCTTTTGTATGATCCTCATTTAGGCATGGGGCTCATTTTAAGCAGGGCCAACGCATGAAGGACTAGGTAGGGTCCTGTTTGCATAAACCACAGCCGGAGGTCCGTACGCAAGACACTATCAATCCTGGATCCGGTCCAATAATAGTTAGAATTTTTTCCTCCTATAACCAGGCTTTGAAACATTAGAAAAATGTGTAATCAGAATTACTTTAGTGTGATCAGGACATTAGAGCGAATTACTCAGCGAACTCACTAAACTTTACTTACATACCAAGAAAGGCTAGAGGAACTAAACATGTATAGCTTGGAGCAGAGAATGGAGAGGGGGGACATGATGGCAGCTTTCACATATATCAAGGGTTGTGACCGGCTAAAGAGGGCATTTTTCAAAGGAAGAGGTGTAATAGAACACGAGGGCATGAATATAACATGGAGGGCGGTCGATTCCGAGGAAATGTGCACAAAAATG
>WWET01000018.1:1705046-1717000 GCA_011038615.1 Limnodynastes dumerilii
GTGCATGGGCAACACGCAGCAGCATCGGGCAGACACTGAAAGAACATTTAAACATTAATGATATCATGAATTCGACAGCGTGCAGCCAAGGAGGGGCCCCATGTGGCCCTGCAAGAACACGGCTGGGCAACAAGCAGCAGCATCGGGCAGACACTGAAAGAACATTTAAACATTAATGATATCGTGAATTCGACAGCGTGCAGCCAAGGAGGGGCCCCATGTGGCCCTGCAAGAACACGGCTCATGCTTAACCCATACACTGCCGGCTGAAACAGATACAAAGGGGCTGGGTACTTACAAGGGAACACATGCAGGGAAAGGATGGGTGGGGAGAGGCATGCAATACTCACATGTATCCAAAGGGACTTGTGAAAGAGAAGGAAAAAGAAGTTCTCCCCTTTATGCAGTGACCCCTACCCTCCAGCCCGAGCTGGTGCTGACCCCACCCACCATGCCCTGTGCTCTCTGCATTACACGACCCGATCACAGGACGTGGGGTGACCTGCGCTCCCCATCCTCATGTAACGTCTGTAGCCTTCCTCTCACAGGTTAATCCGATCCCTCTGCGCCCCCCACACCCCCTTCTGCCTGTCTTGTGTCCTGCTGGTGGAAGCTCTGTAGTGACAGATCCATTGAGCAAGCCGGCTTCTGGACAAGGGGATGCCTAGGTGGGCAATATAGGGAGGAGGGTGAGCACGGGAGTAGGAGGAGAGAGGAGGGATTTAACAGCTCTGGACCAAGAGGAATCCTCTATCTTTCTCTCCCTGTGTGCTGCCCCTCCCTCGTATCACAGCTTTCTCTAGATCAGGGATGAGCAACATTCGGCCCTAGGGCCACATAGTTCCCCCACCCCCACACCCCCAAAGTCATCTCCAGACCTCAACTCCTTCTATGTCACATTTATTTGTTTTAAGTTATAACACTTGTTTAAGATAATTGATGGTGTAGTGTCTGTTTCTTAAATATATATTTTTTTTTTTACCTATTAGGCCTAAAAATGAGGTGCTGCCCCTCGGGTGGTTAAAGGACCACATAATGCGTCCATTTGGTTTATCAGGTCGTCCAATGAAGCTGTAAATGCTGAAGCTATTTACTTTCTCAGATGCTTTCAAGTCTACCTATTTTCAGAAACTGGTAGCATCATAGCTCACTCCCTACACATTCTGTGCACCTAAAGAAGCATTAATTGCAAGCAACTTTTACATGTATTGCTAGGCTACTTCTATTATATTTATACCTATCAATATAAAACACACTTTTCTTTGTGAGCTTCTAGGATTGTTATAAGAAAGCTAACTAAACTTCCGGAGCCACAAAGTGTGTCCCTCTGACATCCAAACTGATGAATACAACCTGTACTTTAACATTATCTGTACTTTTAAACTGCTTTTACATCACCACCCTTGAAAAACACAGGATTTTCAACAGGGTTTTTTTGCCGGGCGAATTGCCGTGACGTTATAAGTCCCGGATCTGACCCTTTCACGTGTGCAATGAATTTCCTGTGTCTGCCCTTGCAAGCAACTGTCAATCAGCCAAAGAGGAGCATTTACTGGTTGCAAAAAATGAAGGGGACTTTAACATGATGCACGGGACGTATAATAAACATGTACCAGAAAGGAGACCATTTTGTAGTACATGTATGTCTCCTTTCTGGTCCGCCTGCAGTCCTGCTCCTCGCCGCTATGAATTTAGTACTTGTGTGTCTCCTTTCTGGTCCTCAGGCAGACCAGAAAGAAGACATACATGTACTAAATTCATAGCAGCGAATATTAGAACTGTAGACGGACCAGAAAGGAGACATACATGTACTAGAAAATGCCGCCTGTCTCCTTTTCCTGCATGAGGCTCCTAGCTAAGAGATTTCTTTACAAAATGCCATAGTAAACAAATCTCTCCAATCAGGTGTCTTTGTGAAGGACCCGTGTTAAAAAAAAATACACACAGACACCATTCTCACGCGAGACAGGTCATTAGACCGAGGACCAGGAAAATGGGACCCTTCACATCGCCACCAAATTCCAGTGTTTTATTAAACAAAAACACACCTATATTTAATACCATACCAGCATGCATGGTATCCATATTTTACAACCTTTTTACAAATCTGGCATTAAATAAAGAATTCAGTGAATGCAGGGTCCATCACAGTTTTAGGGTGATGTTGAATCTAATACCCAGAAAATCTGCATATCCTTCCTATGTTCTCATATCATAGAAACAACTAAATTCCATCTGTGATAAATATACTTTGCTTTTGTACCTAGAATATACATACTGCATAGCTTTGCGAGTAATCTGTAAAGAGTTGAGCTAGGAATCTTAACCTCTTAACTCTAATTCTGTTTACACAATTTAAATATGCCTTCCCAGACAGTGCATCTTTGACAGGGCATCATTTTGCCCTTTGCTAGGTCTTACCTATATACACATGGATAGTCCTAATTTTAGGGATGTGTCAAGAAAAGTTTTGATTACAAAGGGCTACACATTACCAATCAATTTAGTAATAAGTTCAAACAACATATTCAATGAGACATAGAAATAACTATTTGCAAACAATGGTTACAAGCTTTAACAAACAAACCTAATATCCTTGCATAGAGGATCTGGGACCACAAGAGACAGAGCAAAGAGCTCTCTACTGGATTAGGGAATTTTTATTCCACAAAGTTAACAACAAAGCTAAAGCAATCTTATAAAAGAACCTATACAGAGAATATAATAACTGTCATATAAGCAAAAACATAATTGCATTTAAAAAAACTTTATCGTCCCATATGAAAACAAGCACTTACTGCCACACACTGCTGTGCACTGTAAATAGTCAGAACAACTTTACTGTTCTAAAGGGCACTGTTAAAGCTTTCCTGTTAATGAGTTGTAGTACTTTGGGTATTGTGCACGAATAATTACAAATTGCCTCATATTTCTGCACTTCTGAAGAATTAATCCAATTCTTTGACTACACACTTGCATGAGGGGGGGAGAGAGAGACTTGTAAATCAGTATTAGTGGATTATATTACCAAATACTCCATATCTATATTTCCAAACTACTCCAGAGTAGTACTTACCTAGGAGACAATTTACAACAATTTTCAATGCCTGGTGGTCTACTGTCGTGCTAAACTATGATATTTACTTCCAACAGTGTTTTAATTATATAGTCATTTACTTGTTTAATCCTGAGCTATTTTATCATGGTTACAAATAACTCCAGAAGGCTATAGCCTGGTATTTTGGTCTCCTAAATTGTCTCTTCTCTGTTGCAGGGATAAATTAATTCCAAGTGGCTTAAGTTGTCTTTCTTAATTTGAAATCGCTTTGTTACAGACTTTAGAGTAAATACCTGGAGTTCGTCTATAAAGATCTCAGTCCTAAGTCCTCTTACATGTAGCACAGGCAATATTAATGGATGAGGAATTCTGACAAATTACAGCTCTGTCCATATTAGGGGAGAGAGAGGAAACTTGCACCTGTTGTAGATCTGGGGATAAGAGGATCACTATGCAATGAATTAAGATGCCAATCTAAGTTTTACATTTGGGAGGGTTGCATAGGTTCCTTTGTAATGAAATAGTAAGCAAGTAAGTTGTAGCTCTAAACCATACAATTATTAATATAAAAGATTGGAAAGATTACTGGTCAGGTAATGTTTATATGTTAAACATGCCCCTGATTTTCCACAGGTGAATTGAGATAGTGTGTTCAGTCAGGGATGACATTAAAGGAGACTGTTGAATTTCTCCTGCAGACTGCACAGATTCCATTCTCTTCAGTTAATTTTGCTGTGTCAACCATGTAAAACCAAGCACCTATGAGGTACATAGTCATGGTTTACACGTTATTTGTGCATTGTGTAATGCGTTTGTACTAGAATGTGTCTTAATTGGGTTGCTTACCAAGTAATGTGTTTTTCACATACTGGCTGATCTGCTAACCTTTATCTTTGGTTTATGCTAGACACACATAGGGGGTTGTTGTGAAACTGAACTGATGCTCTGACCCCTAAGATTACAGCAGTGTCTTACCCTTGCCTAACAGAGGCTGCAATTAACATCAGAGTAATTAAAAAACACCCAGTGATGGTAGCAAGACATTATTGTGCTAGGGTCTGAGTCTTTCAATACTTGCTGCTACAACCTTTCAAGATATAAGCGAATATCTTAAATCTCTCTCTTTGTATACATAAAAAATACTGATAAATAGAAGTGTGTATCCCATAGAGGTATCTGTACCTGGAGTCACGTATCTGATTCTTATCATGGCCCTGTCTATGTGGAGACTTTATGACCTCTCTGTAATTGTGTAAGTCTCCTCCCACACCCTGGACCTGATCCAGAGCTGGGCTTCCACCCAGAGGCGGAACTAGCGAGTTGTGGGCCCAGGTGCAAAAAATTTTCTTTGGCCCTGATGATATCCCAGGTAACCCTGTGAGGAGCTTCAGCGGTGTGGTGATGACGGCTGTGGGCCCTAGTATCAGCATGGGCCCCGGTGCCGCTGCACCTGTTGCACCAATGGTAGTTCCGCCCCTGCTTCCACCTATTATTTAGGTGCAAGCACAGCGGGAAACAGCTCTGCACATGTGCAGAACAGAAAGCTGGGGGCACTGCTGCCCATCCACCCATGTCCACATCAGTGTGCTCCGCGTTAGCACAAAGGGGAGTTTCACTTTATTTAAATAAAAAAGGGGTACGGTTCAGCGCTCCTGCGAGCACAGTAGCAGGCCAGATTCCCTGCGCTTCCACCTGATATTTTACAGCAGCTTAGAGCTGGTGTAAGTGTTAAAACGAGGCTGAGTTTTATTCAATAAATGACCATGATTCATTAACCTGAACCATCATTTATTTTTTAAACACTTTTTTAACAATACAAAACGGTTTCCGGGTTGCTGCTTATATTTGTCGGGCATTATTAAACAGACTATATTCATTTTTTATGGCTTTAGTTTGATAATAAAGTTAAAATAAAGTCATTTGAAACATGAAAATGTGTACACCTCGCAGCCTTTGCCTGCATGCATCCATTTGCATGTTGCATAAGTTGCAGCTATGGATAGGACACACACAGCGCAAATCCACTGCACAAGAACTCTGGATCAGGTCCCTTGTGTGAATGGGGCTGATTCAGAGTTTGGGAGTAAGGGTGAAACAGGTGCAAGTGTACATTTCGGCTAAACCATATTCAGGAGCGGCCCCAGGTTTTGCAGGGCCCTAGGCGATAGGGCCCTGCGGGTCAGGTGTCGCACTGCCAGCACAGTGCTGCCGGGTTCATCATCCCGGCGGCTCTGTACTGGCTGCCGCGGCCCTGGATACTGTAGTCACATACACAGTGCCTGGTCCACTGCGTGCCAGGCACTGTGTATGTGTTGCTATGGCAACATAGCGCTGTTTTCATGCCGAAAACGGTGCTGTGTTGCCATAGCAACACATACACAGTGCCTGGATGCAGCGGACCGGGCACTGTGTATGTGACTACAGTGTCCAGGGTCGTGGCAGCCAGTACAGAGGTGGCCAGTGGCAGTTGGTGTGGTGTAGGCATGGGGCCCCCTAGGGACCAGGACCGGCCCTAGCTATAGGCGGTATAGGCGAGTCGCCTATAGCGGCATCTTGTCAGGGGGGGCGCCCCAGAGCAGAAAAGGAAACGCAATACATATGTAGCAGCTCCTCCCCCTTGTAAAGTGCGGATTTTCAGTCAGCTGATTGCACATTGCCCATTGGCACCATTGTACCTCCACTGTGACCCTCTAAAAGCAGAGTCAATTTTCTGCTAGGGGGCACCAACCAAATCTTGCCTAGGGCATCAAATTGGCTAGGGCCGGCCCTGCTAGGGACACCTGACCCGCGGGGGCCCTAGACGGCCACCTATACCGCCTATGCCATGGGCCACCTCTGACCATATTAAAACGCAAGGGGGGGGGGGCCAGATCCTAAATGATACTAAGGGGGCATTTTTCAATCGCTAGGAATGGAGATTGCCCCTTTTGGAACCGCGGTACATTCACATCTTCGTTACTGGTGATCACAGAAGGATTAGTATTGGTGCATGTAATCCTTTCATTTTAGTTAAACAGGCTTCTTATGCTTTGCATGGGGAAGCTATTGGCAAAGAATCTTACTACTGCTGGTTACTGTCCTGGCTTGAATGGGTAGTTGATAAGTGGGATAGGCTATTCCCAATAGCTGACCCAATACTATACTATACTGACCCAATATGGTCAGTATAGTTGAAAATATACTTTAAGATATGATAGTATAGAGCAATATGCCTGTTCACCTGTCCAGTCGTCATACCTGACAATCATTTTGGGTAGTTTCATGCATTGGATTGTGTGTATGGTGGAATTAGTCTGATTATAAGCTATTTTGCAAAACCTTCTATACTATAGCTCAGTGCTCCTCAACCAGGGTGCTGTGGCACGAGATGTTGCTAAGTGTGCCGCACTGCAATGCCTCCAACAGGGAAAAAAGCACTGGAAGACCTTGCCTTAAGGAGATCATTTCACTATTTGATCCACACTTCGCCTATACCCTGCCCCCAACCTGTCCCCTTCCAGGCTAAGCTTCCGCCCAGTCCAGACCTGACACTGACACAGAATGTCAGTGTCAACCAGGACTTCCTACAGTGTGACACTGGCGTGACCTCAGGTCAAGTCAGCGTCACACTCAGCGCCTCAGAGGACAGCACCAGGAGGAAGGAGGAACACTGAAAAAGTAAAGAAGTATAGGGAGGCTGGAGACACCTGCTGGGGAATACTAAGGAGCCTGCAAACACATGATGGGGGATACACGGGTTGGCTGCAGACACATAAATGGGGATACTAAGGAGGCTGCAGACACATGAATAGGGACTACTGGGGAGGCTGCTGATACATGATGGGGGTTACTGGCTAACATAGTTTATGTTACATTATTACATTAGTTATAAGAAAAAATAAGGTGTTAGTTGTGATGTTAAATTTATCAAATAAAAAATAACAATGAAATGTAACTTCTGTGTATATCTTGGTGTGCTGCGCAATTTTGGGAAGGGTTTAGGTGTGCCGAGGGTGAGAAAAGTTGGAGGAGCTCTGCTATAGCTAATAATTGTCATTAAACTACTGTCAATACAAACTGTCAGACAGTTATATCAAAAACCACATGTAACGGGACTCAAACACAGTATACTTTATTGGTCCGGTTGACATAAATAGATATAATGTCAATGGATGATATCATCACATATATAACAATATGAGCACATGCTATGCAGGTGAGAATGCAATGACAAATTTAAAAAGGAGACTAAAGTTTCTTGTTAAGGAACAGTGTTAGTTTCACAGATTAGTATAATAACAAGGTGGGATTAAAATCTACTTTGGTACAATGATTTCCCAATATTGTCCATAGATATCCAGACACTAATCCTGGTAAACAGAAACTGCTAAAGATATGGTGTTTCGGTGCTTTGTATTAACATTATACTGACAAACATCTGCCAGTCACAACACAATGATGTATTTGTTTGAGTAACTAGATAGTAAAAATCTTTATGACCAGATCCTGAAAATGTTAACATGCGGTTATATGGGTGTGGGTCCGCGGAAAGAACGGCCCTATTTCCATAGGGCCAATTTCTCCCAGTCAGTTTCAAACTGGCTGGGTTTTCGACTGCATATGCTTCAATGAGGCATAGCAATCGATCCACGGAGCACCGAACTTTCCGTGCTCCGAAAGGTACTGGAAAAAACTACCCCAACCATTCCCCTAATTCTAACCCTAACCCTCCCCTCTCATTACCCTAATCCTAACCTTACCTTCCCCACAGCCTGATCTTAACCCTTCCTTCCACAGCCTGAACCCTTCCTTCCCTGCAGCCTGACCCTAACCCACCATCTCCCACAGCCTGACCCTAACCCTCCCTCCCCTGCAGCCTGACCCTAACCCTCCCTTCCCTGCAGCCTGAACCTAACCCTTCCTTCCCCGCACCCTAGAGAGGTTACTCACCTTTCCCTGCGGTCCTGCGGTAGCAGCAGCGACGGTGTTTCCGAATCAGAATGGGTGAGTATGCTGATCGGCATACTCACCCATTATGAAAAAAAAAGGAACTTTCGGATGTCCCTATTTCGGAAATGAAGCTTTCTAACCGGGGACTGCAACCGCAATTATGTCACCTTTCAGTTACTTTGGAAAAGTGGTAACACACTACACAATAATCGGGCCAATCAGTCAATTATGGGGCGATCAGCCCAATTATAATGCAGCGCATGCAACAGACTACTTTTTCTAAACACCATCAAAGTGGTTCTAAAATTCTCCAATCATCAAAGGCCAGAAATCTTCCACTGCCTGATAATCAGGCTGTCACTATGTGATATCCCTGGCTATTGGAGCATTATGGCGGTAGATGTGGACATTACATAATGTGTGGTCGACTTAATTCACTTTATTTATATCACTGAGAGGTGTGACACAATCAACTGCAGAACATGAATAATCTTAGCAGCAGGGCAAAATAGATACCAACAGAACAGTGCCCCTAGTGGAAAAACGCCAGGACCACCAGAATTGGGTATATCTGGGGATGGATGAGTTTTTATACCATACAGCAGCCACTATAATAGGAGGTCCTAACATATAATAGCCCAAACAATGGCAACCTTTTCTGCAGGTGTTGTAAAACTACAATTCCTAATAAGCTTCAACAGCATAGGCAGGCCTAGTGCTACCATTAGGCAAGTTTAGGCAGCCGTCTAGGGTAATCCTCAGAGGTGGCTTGTGGGTTTAGTAGGCAAGGTTCAGCTGATCCTCTGTAGCGATGCTTATTTGTACTGCTTAGCCAATCAGCTGTCAGGTATGTGACAGCTGTGCAGGTAAAGTAAGTGCTACCATAGGGCAGGGATAGGCAAACTGCGGCTCTCCAGGTGTTGTAAAACTACAATTCCCATCAAACCTTGTCAGGTTCCAGCTATGCTTTTGCAGGTAAAGCATGCTGGGACTTGTAGTTTCACAACACACAGAGAGCCACAGTTTGTCTATCCCTGCCATAGGGGATGCATTGAGCCAGTGTTCTATGCAGGAACCATAGTAAGTAATGCTAAAAGTGACCAGATGAAAGTGGGCATTCCTCCCAATTGTCCCGATACCAGCCGTACAGTCCCGATTTTTGGTGACTGTCCCGCTGTCTCAAATGCCTTCCAGTTTGTCCGGATAAGTGAGCTACACTGGAGGCAAGATTTTTGTTTTTAACTTCTATTTCATTCCCCCCTCCGTGCACCATAACAATGCAGGTGGAACTTGGTTAGGACAGAGGCGGAAATGTTAGGAGTATGAAGAGGGAAGATGAAGAACTGAAGGTGTTGCCTAGGATGTCCAGAGACCTAACATCAGCCCTGAGCATAGGCATACTAAAATCTAGCAGGGAACATTGGGACTTTTAGTTGTACAACACCTGGTGCTAGATTTACTAAAATGCAAAAAAAAGGTAGAGAGAGCTTGAATCGCATTGGTTGCTATGGGCAACAGCTCCACTTTTCATTTTCTTCAGTAAATCTAGCCCCAAGGGGGCTGCAGGAAAGGAAAAGTGGAGATATTGCCCATAGCAACCAATCAGATTCTAGCTCTTTCCTATTACATACTAGAAAATGTCAGCTAGAATCTGAATGTCAGCTAGAAACTGATTGGTTGCTATGGACAACATCTCCACTACTATACATCATGGCTACCCCCAATGTGTAGATGTGACATCATTTTACATTTATTTTATGCTAAGGTTGTGAAATATTAAACCTGTGATTCTATTAGTTTTAAAAACAAAGATGACATGTAATTCCTGTACTCTGCGCTAAGATGTTTTGTTTGGTAATCGTTTTTTCTAACAACTAACAATTTTCTGTAAGAACATGAGTTGGGATTAGTAACAAGAACCTATTTGTGCGATTGGATTAATCCTGGAAATGTACTGCAAAGGAAATTAAAAACAAAAAACAACTTTATATGAAAGAACACTTTATCAGAGTGCTCCATTTACACACACAAACATGGGAAATGAAAACCGCTTTAAAGTTTAAATCACCAATATATATTTTCTACAATATGTTATACCCCGAGACCTGGCTGCCTGAGGACATGGGTCGGGGGCTTTTTGGACTGGATCCAGACTCCCGCAAAGAGGAGATTCTGATCGATCGCAGTGAAAACATTTTGGGAATTGCTATTGCACATGTTCAGAGCAGCATTTTGGTTTTTTTTTGTCTTCCGATGTGTCCCCACAGCGGGTTTACGGTCGCAAATGGGATTAGTTTTTATATTTAAATGTACAGTAAGGGCATTGTTTAAGAGTAGTGTCCCTGGGTCGGAACCCTATGCGAGTGAGGGGAGTTGACTCCCGTGCGCTCACATGGATTTGTGGATAGAGCTGGCTTTCTGATAGTGGATTCTGATGGTACTGACTTCGTCTACCACATGCCACAATTTATTTTTTAATGGGTAAGATCCTGTTGACAGGCTACAGGGGGCTTGATCATGTGGTTTGTGTGGATCACAGCATAGTGAAGTGGGGTGGAGCCACATTACCATGACTTGCATTGGCATTTGTTTATAAACAACCTGCCAGCAGCTGACAGTAAAAGACAGCAGCTTTGGGATCAGGCTGGTTTTCACCCCATGCATGGCCCACCAACAGGAGTTGCCACCCATCCAGAGTTTTACATACAGAAATGTTAGCCACACTCAACATATAACTGACGTGTCACACCTAATGATACATATATTTTTAATCATATTTAATTTTAGGTGTCGCTATCACAGGGCAGGATTAGGTACTGGTTACAAAAAAAATCAGTATCTGTGTGCAGTAAGCAATTCAAAGACATATCCCTGCATGCAAAGAATACAATTAACTTGACTCCCCCTGAAATCAACATGGTTTAACCCAGAAGTAACTTTCCTCTCTTACTTTCAGTCTCTGAATCAGGTCCTATATAAATAAAACATTATCTTTTACTAAATCAAATAAAAATATCTTAGGAAGAGAAATATATATAATCAACAAAATATTAAAGAGTGGAAAAGAATTTATATTCTTTTTTTTTCACTTTGAATCATTCTTTTCTTTATTTTAATATTTTGCGCTCTCTTTCTCTATTTTAATTGATTTAATAAAAGTGTATTTTTTTAATGAAATTATATAGATAGTCTGCATACCACATAGAGATTCCATCTAGACTATTACTACAATAAGTAACATAGGAAACATAAGGCAGTTGTTTGTGTTTTTGATCTCATCCATATGACAATCACAAACAATATTTTGAGAGTGACCTAGATTATAGCGCTATGTTCTCCACAGAATATTATTTCAAGCACCGCAATCACTGCCTTGAAAACACAATCTGATATACTTTGAAATCAATACTAAATGTATTATTCAAGCACCTCCCAAAAACTAAAAATAAAAGAAGCACCTTGATGTATGTTAGACAAGCTAAAGACAGGATCAGAGTGTGTCGTTCTGGATGCTTCGGCGACAACAACCAATTCGTTCGTGATGCAAATGACACCACAATGGCAGCTTTTCCAAAGCTAAACAAGTACTAAAGAGCAAAAAACTAAAACAAGTATAGTTATAGTATAAAAATAATAATAATAATTTCTTTACCTTGTCCTCACTATTGCTTCTACCCTCCCCTCTGTTTTATACCCATTCTCTCCTCCACTCTGTCCACCCACTCTCTCGTCCGCATTCTCTCCTCCGTTCTTCACCTTCTCTCATCCGCTCTTCAGCTTCTCTCATTTGCTTTCTCCCCACTCTCCTCCACCGTTCATGCTCTCTCCTCTGTGCACACTCTCTACTTCACGCTGTCCTCACTGCTTTGGCGGTATTCTCCTTCACTCTGTTCCTGCTCTCTCCTCCGCTCTATCCCCGCTCTCTCTCTCTTCCACTCTTTCTCTGCTTTCTCCTCCTTCGATTATA
>WWET01000018.1:1717098-1734176 GCA_011038615.1 Limnodynastes dumerilii
CCTGCTTTCTCCTCCTTCGATTATATAGAAAGAAAAGTGTTCTGTAAAACAATAATAGACAACATTTACTGACTAGAATATTGCAATACAAAAAAATCAGCTGTGGCTGCCCATGCTGTTCCCTGGATCCACTGCTTGAACATCCTGAGCGGCTAACCAGCGCATGGACGGTTTCACAACAGGGCAATAGGGCGGCCCCCACAAACATCCAGTCTTTAGCTCTCCTGCTTCTCTATAAGGATAAATATCAGTGATTGAAATTATCTTCTTAAGTACAATGTATCGCAGTCCACGGCTGCCATAGTGTGCTAAGGAGGAAGATGTTAATTACTGACATACAGAATGGAATCTGTTATAATGCGCGCAGGCTGACTGGGAGATAAACAACTCGATGTCTTCCAGTCACCAGTCGGCATACACATCAGTCGGAGCGTCCAGATTTTACCAACAGGTTTGTATTGTTTGTGTGTGTGTGTGTGTGTGTGTGTGTGTAGATATATCTCTCTATATATAGAGCTATAGATTTACACACAAGTGTTGCACCAATGGCAGTTCTGCCCCTGTATATACATATACATATACAGCAGGGGGCCCCCACAAACCTTAATCTGACCCTGAATCTGTGCATATCAGGCACTGTCTGTGTGTACAGAAGCTGTTATGTGCATTACAGCCTAGTGAACTGCGCATGTGCAGATGAATGGTGTGTCAGAATTCTGTGTTCCCAGGATTTCTTGAGTCAAAGGTTACATAAAACCATTCATGATAGTGGAACACTGACTGCCCCAAACACAGGTGTGGTATAATACAGAACTCAGCGGCTTCTACAGAGACAGATCCCTCAATGACAGAAATTAAGAATAGGTCTCTGGTATTGTAATAACTACCTAGATTTAATGTGCAGTGTGGGTAAGAAAGTGTATCTTGTACAGGATGTCATGGAGTTTAGTGCCAAATGCAGATACAATGGATCAGTAGCTAGGAGACCTTATCTCGCAGGCCAGAGAACAGGAACCAGAGAGAAGCTGGATACAGGGGCTGATTTAGCGTTAGGATTAAAAAAAAAGTAATTTTCACATTTTTTGGTATAAATGTATAAACATAACAGTAAAAAATGGTAATACATCTTCTAAAAATCCCTGTTGGTGGTTAGCTGATCGGCATCCCTATGCGAATCTCATACTCACATGTTCATAAAAATAAATTCTAAAATGGCTGCCATTCGAAATAGAGACAGCCGAAAAGCAACTTTCGGCTGTCCCTACATCATATTCACAGCCATCGGTGCGGGGACTCGCAACGGTAATAACAGGTCGAGAGGCTTACTGCTGCATCCAGATATAAGGAACCCCGCTGTCTTTAGAGAGGTGCCTCTGGTCTAACACATACACCAACGCGTTGCAACAATGTACAAGCTGATCCAGAGTTGCGCATCTGTCTTTTTGTTTTAGATGGAAGTGCAGCGGAATTTCACACTGCACATTGGTCCGAACAGGCTGAAAACGGCAGCGAGCACAGAAAGTCGTCCGCAATGCTCCCCTTGTGCCTGTCTGCGCATCCGTGTGCTCGTTGAACGGGGTGTTCCATGATATTTAAATGAGAAAATGGGCTTTTAACTCATTTAAATAGGCGCAGTAGCTGTCTAAGATACCTTCCATGAAAATCTTGCACCATGTATGGGGATAGTGTAAGGCATAGCAGCAGGTCATGCATTTCAATGTGGAAATGGCCCCAAATGTAATTTGTAATAAAAACACTGATCTACACATGGTGAAAATGTAACGCTGAAAAGGTCTGATTAATTAACAGTTTACAAGATATTTCTGCTGTATCAGCTCCGTAGCCTTTTTTGAAGGTGAAAAATAACACCATTGAAAAGGACTTTATTTCATACAAACCAGCCCTGAACATTTGAGATTAATATATAATTTTTATTTATAATAGAGGAACACCATATTATTACAGAAGTTATATATTTGTTGTACTGGCAATATAATGCTAAGTGAAATGTATATTGTGGAGATCTTTAAATAGTTGTGTTTAGGAATTAGCGCTATTCGACTCCGCTACACATCTGTAAAAGCAGATGCATTTGTTCCTGTACAAACCATTTATCAATAAGAGGGGTGCCAATTTACTTTACTTCTTGGCTCACAGGAAATACTAGCTTAGGTATCAGCATGGTGGCTCAGTGAGTAGCACTTCTATCTCACAACGCTGAGGTCATGAGTTCGATTCCCTTCTCTGTCTGGTGTTTGTATAGACTGTATTCAAGCTTAAGAAGCAAATGCTTCTTAAGAGCAGTCTTTTAAAAAATGACCTACTATGCATGCATTATATGTCATTTACGCAATCTACGTGCCACTTAGGTACATAGATCAGGGTTGCCGACTGTCCCGGAATGTCCGGGAGACTCCCGAAATTCAGGCAGTACTCCCGGTATCCCGGGAGAGTCAGCAAATCTCCCGCAAGTGACTTGAGGCCCGTGGTTTTACTGAAACACCGGCCTCAAGTCCTGCCCCCTGCCTAGCAACCCTAGTATACTAGTGTTGCTAGGCACAGGAAGGGACTTGATGTCGCAATCTGCGGCATCAAGCCCCGTCCCGACCCCTATTTCAAATAAAAACGGGGCAGTATGAGCCAGGGGGCGGAGCCTAATGACGCGATTTACATAAACCGCGTCATTAAGCCCCGGGCCTCAAGCCCCATCCGACCCCTATTTCAACTAAAAACGGGTCAGTATGAACAAGGGGCGGAGCCTAATGACACAATTGGCATAACCGCGTCATTAAGCCACGCCCCCTCCATGCGTCGCTAGCTTCTCTCCGGGATCTCCCGGAGAGAAGCTGCCAAAAGTCGGCAACCATGACATAGATTGAGTACCTGCTGTTTTTAAAGACCACACATTTAAGAAGGAAGAGGCGTGCCACGGCAGCCTCTGATGTTTTTTAAGAAGAGTGGGTGGGGGGAGGGATTTTAATAGGCGGGGAGGGCGTGGGAAGGGATCACCGTTTGTATTTTCCTTCTTAAGAACGGTTAGTTAAGGAAGCCCTATGGCACTCTTAAGTACCTAGTATGTAATAGGAAAGTGAAAGCTAGAATCTGATTGGTTGCTGTGGGCAACATCTCCACTTTTCCTTTCCCGCAGCTTAGCAAATCTGGCCCATAGTGTGCCAAGTGCTGTGTTAAGCTGCTAGCCTCAGAAGCTTAAAGTTTCATGGATGCAGGATGCAGCTGCCAAGGGCCCCGCACCTCTCCTCCGGGCCCCGCAGAAACTCCCCACTCTGCCCCCAAGGTGGTTATACCATAGCCTGTGCAGTTAAAGTATGCTTAGGTTAGTACAGCCTGCTCTAGGCGATGACGGAAATCACAGTTATCACATTATCTAATGCCAATACTTGTGGACCTCCAGGAATAGAGTATGTTTTATATGCACAGTTCCATTTCCAAAAGGTAGTCAGTTCATATTATACCGTTCTGCATGGTATAAGCACTGAAACAGCAAACTATGGGTTTCTTTATTGCTAAATGCAAGGAGCCGAGTCTGGTGGGAGTGAATTGCCTCATACATATTAAACACAAATGATGTAGGTTTTAAGCTGCCATGTGTCAATCACAGCCATTTAAACCTGATGTCAGCCTGGCGTGTCATGTCTAAGACTTAAAAAGCTTTCAAATGAATGCTCTGCTTTCAACTGCTATTCAGCATCTTATAATAGGCTGGTATTTAGCAATTCATTACATTAAGTTTTATGAACGTCCTAAAGACAAAATTCATTAAGTGCAATGAACAAGGCAGGTGACTGTCACCTATGGGCAAATTTACTTATATAAATTTCATGTTCCTTTAAGCCCGTAGGAGAGACTGTACTTCTCAATAATGTTCCTGAGCCTTTTTTTAATGTAAAGAAAATTGTCTGCATGCAATGGTTATTGATGGAACATTTGTTATCATTTAGATTAATAATATGGTATATTGTATATTGTAAACAGAAAACAATTATAAGCAACCCCTTGTTCTGCAATATAAATAACGCTCTTACCCCCTCTACACACACTTCATTCTGTACACCCCAGGAGAATGATGTGCAATCATTGTTTATAGAACCTGCTATACCAATATTGAAATGCTTGCTGTTTGGTATATCAGGGTTGCCGATTTTTTAGGG
The DNA here is from genome assembly GCA_011038615.1 of Limnodynastes dumerilii. Lineage (NCBI taxonomy): Eukaryota > Metazoa > Chordata > Amphibia > Anura > Limnodynastidae > Limnodynastes > Limnodynastes dumerilii. The sequence goes on from WWET01000018.1 coordinate 1,721,268, forward strand.
CTTCCCTCCGGGAGAACCCAGAGGGAAGCCATTGATTTCTGCAAGGGGGCGGGGTTTAATGATGTGATTTATGCAAATCGTGTCATTAAGCTCCACCCCTGTCAATCACTCCTGTAATCTACTGCGTTTCAGGGGATGGACGGGGCTTGATGACATCATCAAGCCCCGCACTTCCCTAGTAACGCTTGGGATTACAGTTTAAATTCATAGCTAGTGGGGCTTGCAGGAGCTTTGCCGGCTCTCCCGGGATACCTGCCCAAATTTCGGGAGTCTCCCGGATGTTTCGGGAGAGTCGGCAACCCTGTGGTATATATATTGGCTAAAACAATTTGGTGGCAACAAGGGATAGTGGTATTAAGAAGGGTGGGTCTCTTTGTTTTTTTTCTAACACTCCTGGTGCTGTGAGTCCCAGCATGCTTTAACTGCATAGGCAATTTGATACCTGAAAAAGCATGCTGGGAATTGTGGGGATTATATATTAACTATAATAAAGTTACTATCGAATCCGTCACCGATCTGAGCTGATCCAGAGTTTTAGCAGATCGGCAGTGCGGATCCGCTAATAGTCCTATCCAGAGTTAAAACGAATGTAAAGAAAGAGATGATTAAAACCGCAAGCAAAGCCGTAAGAACTCTGACTGCGGGTTACAGTGGCATTTTTTTTATTCCTGCTTATTAATATTTTTCTTTCAACTAATGTTTCCCCTCTCCCCACCTCCGCCGATATAAAGAAATTAAATAAATACTAGCCAGTGCACCACTACAGCACCCATTCACAGACCAGCATGCCCAAGGATAACAGGGCATACTGGTGCCTAGTGAACCACAAGCACCAGTATTCCCTGCCATCCATGGTCCACTGCAGCCTAGTGGGAGTGAATTGCCTCATACATATTAAGCACAAATGATGTAGGTTTTAAGCTGCCATGTGTCAATCACAGCCATTTAAACCTGATGTCAGCCTGGCGTCTCATGTTCAAGACTTTTAAAGCTTTCAAATGATTACTCTGCTTTCAACTGCTATTCAGCATCTTATAATAGGCTGGAATTTTGCAATTCATTACATTACGTTTTATGAACGCCCTAAAGACAAAATTCATTACGAGCAATGAACAAAGCAGGAGACTGTCACCTATAAGGAGATACGCATGGGGGATGGGCAAATGCAAGCAAATTGTACAGTAATGGCCCATTAGTATGCAGCACGGAAGAGTTTCCATACAGAATACCTAGGATAGGGGATACGGATTCACATGCGGAGGCTACTGTATGGATATCAATCTTAAATGTGAATCCGGCCCATTATCCTTTAGTTCAGTATTGGTGGTTCTGCAAAGCATGATCCAAAGTTCAGTATTGGTTGTACTGTATGGGCTGTATTCAGAGATCCGTTTCGAGATCGGGCCGCAATTATACGCACGGCTGGTGAAGGTCAAACCCCCTCATACCCATGACACTCCCCTCTCCAGGCCGTGCTGTCGGTGACTTACACCTCCATAGACCACTTGTAACTTTCCGTGAGCAATTGCGTGCGTGTGTCCTCCATACGTGCGATTCATGTTAGGCGCGTCCACATACCTTCATTTAAATGTCTTCCTCCGCCCATTTTTCTTAAAATTTTTAAGTGCATATTTTTGCGTTGCATATCCGGACGTATGTATCCAAGTGCGATTTACAAGTTCGTCCATGAGGCACTTACACGCCTATAGTCTACGTATACTACATAAAATAATTACTACGCATGTGCAGTTAAAACGTACCTAAAAATACAGATCTCTGAATACGGCCCTATAGCATGATCCCCAGTTCAGTATTGGTTGTATTGTATAGAATGATCCCCAGTTCAGTATTGGTTGTGCTGCATAGCATGATCCCCGGTACAGTATTGGATATACAGCACAGAGTTAGCCCAGATTCAGTGATTGTGCTGCAGGGCACTATCCCCAGTTCAGTATTGGTTGTGCTGCATAGCATGATCCCCAGTTCAGTATTGGTTGTGCTGCATAGCATGATCCCCGGTACAGTATTGGTTGTGCTGCATGGCATGATCCCCAGTTCAGTATTGGACATACAGCACAGAGTTAGCCCAGATTCAGTGATTGTGCTGCAGGGCACTATCCCCAGTTCGGTAATTTTTCAGACATTATTCTCTGTGTGCTGCTGAATTGTAATATATGTTTATCCACAACCTCATTCTCCAGCAACGGTTTTCCCAACACTGTACAGGATCGAGACTTCCGCTTTGTATTCTTCGGACCTGTGATTCTGATGCACTGGGATCTGTAATTGCATTTTCACGAAATCAGTACGATTGCTCTTCTAAACACTCCTCTCCCATCTACAGGCTTCTGATTGCTATATACACCCTCTAGTTTCCGACGCAGGATATTGGCACGCCTATACCATATATTCTAATATCAAGTCACTACCTCTTAAGGGTGCCCCCTGTTGTAAATAGTCAGAAGTGTCATTACACGGGGCAGATTGTGTTATAGGGGAGGGTAGGACGGATGACCAAAATCACAAAAATGGACAAATGCAATCAAAACGTATGAAAATGAAGGAAGAATTTAAATCTGTATACTGGCTATTATTATTCAACCGAAAAATTCTGAGGTGTGCTGGGAGCTCTCATGGCAGCCTCCAAATTGCTTCATGGTTTTTTAGGTAGCATAAAACATATTTCTTATATCACTCTAAACCCCCTCTAACATGTTGGCTTCCTTCGTCATCCTACACATTTCTTAGTATTACTGAACATAGTGTTTCATATAAAGCAATATAACATGCAGCTTACTTCTGGAGACGAGTTTGCAATCTATAGTATACCAGCCTCTCTCTACCAGTAATACAGGAATAAAACAGACTCTGGAGCAGTAGAACAAATGAACCGTATTCACAGACCCGTTTTCACGTGGAGTTGCGTGCGTATTTTTAGGTACGTTTTAACTGCGTATGTGTAGTAACTTTACTACATTAAATAGAATATACACTCGTAAGTGCCTAACGGACGGACTTGTGAATCGCACTTGGTGAAATACGTACGGATGGGCGGGGTTGAAAAACGGACATGAAAATTGACATGAAAGTGGGTGGGGGGAGGCATTTAAATGAAAGCATAAGGACGCGGTTATTAAGAATCGCACGCACGGCATACATATACGCACCTAAGTACACACATAAAGAACAGAGTGATCTATGGACTTATTAGTCCCCGACAGCACGGCCGTGAGAGGGGAGTGTCTGGGGTGTTGGCTTGCGACATGTGTGCGTAGAATTGTGTACTTTTAAAAAACGGATCTCTGAATCCGGTCCTATAACTGCCGCTTGCAAGATCATCTACCATCCTCAAAATATGCCCTGTAATACCCCTTTCACATTGCACCAAAAACCCGGGTTATTAGCGGGGCAAGCCCTAACAACTCGGGTCCGGGCGCAATGTGAAAGTGTCCGACTCTAATGACCCAGGTAGCCCACCAGTGTGAAAAGTGAGACCCAGGGTTTTTTTTAACCCGGGTATCTCCAAAGCAAAGTGATCGGGGGGATTAGGTACATGAATCATCAAATGGATGACTCACAGGACAGACCCGGGTTCAAAAACCCGGTGATATTGCCCAGTGTGAAGGGAAAAAAAATGTGAAGAGCTGGGACACGGCAATAACCCAGGTTATTTCCAGGGTAGAAATGTGAAAGTGGTATAACTATGTATTACATTCTATCTCTGTAACCTGCCATCTATACTGCCTTTATGGTTTATATACCAATACTTATTCATTATCCATCGCATACTTCTGGTGCTTTTGATACCACCAAAGCTGTTAAAATCTGCTTGGAGTAAGGTACGAAACTGGTATGACCTAGAGCACCATGCTCTCCCGACAGTCTCTCACAATAGAGGCAGACTCTCTGAGATTCGGGAGTCATTCACTTGTCATATGCAAGCATTTGTGTGTGTTATTAACTGCTGGGGAATTGTTGCTTGCGGTGTTTCTAAAGATTCATCTGAATCTATAATATTGTTTAATTGGCTATGACTGCTGGCCTACATTTCTATTACAGTGTGAATTTGTGTCGCTGGACAAAAGAACGGTATAAGACAATGAGTAAGGAAACTAAACTTTTAGTGGATTCATGTTTTCTCACATTTGCTCTACACCTACCACTCTCCAGATGCAATCCTGTCATTGGCCCGTATTCAGAGTACCGGACATATAACATATACGCCCGGTGTTTAAAGATTTTTACTACTGCACATGCGTAGTAATTTTTTAACGTAATCTACGTATCTTTTTCTTACGTAGATTGCGTAAATGCGGTCTTTCAGACCGCATTTACGCAATCTACATAAGAAAAAGATAAGGGGAAACAGCCGGGACTATTATCCCTGAGCTGATGGGGCCTGCGATACTCACCTTTGGGGGTGTTATATGCAGGAGGGTGAGCCAGATACCGAGGTGTCCACTTCTTTACCTGCACTTCCCAGGATCCCAGCTCTCTGCAGCAGGAGCATAAAAGAAAAATTATGTTGCACCGGAATAGATCTAGTGTGGGTGCTAGAATACAGAATACAGAAAGAAAAACCCGTCTGACACTTGGCAAGCCGGAAAAAGAACCTCTTGAATGCACAACCACAAGCCTAGTAAAAGTTAAAATGTAACCCTTATTAATTAAATATAAAAGTTAGAGAACTCAAAAAAAAAAAAAAATCCAGCAAAATATTTAAACATACCAGAACCTCCAAGTATATCCATAAGTAATAGTGATCAAAATTGTATTAAACAATTAACAACCATAAACAGATATAGAATTACAGAAGCATCATATCTTACCACAAATTGCATCAGATAGTAATTGTTAAAAAGCAAGTGCAAAACTGAACACATAGACAATTCACGAGGTACATAGAAATTACTTATCCCGTCCAAAAAGTCAAAGGCAGATTGAAGATCAAATAACACAGCCCCTGAAGCTGTCTAATAGAACGTGAGCTAGCCCTAATATACAATTAGCAGTCTCACGACCAGCGTTTCCCCCATTCTGGGTCTGTAATTGGCTCCATACTTACTACCTACAAGTGGGACTGTGGATAAAGTTCGATCATTGGCGGTTCAGAAAAAACGAGGTCCCGGTGCACACAGAAGGCCTGGTTCTCCTCCTCTCCACTCCTGCAGCAGAAGTGTGTCTGGTGCGGAGCTCCCCTTGAGGGGTAATTATTTCTTCCTTTATGATTTTATGTTTAATGTTTTAATACTTTCTTTATCTATTTTGTACGCCTAATATATTGTATCTATTTAAGATGTTACACGTGTATACTGTATATTTCTTCTTTTTATATATATATATATCACATTTGAGGGTGATGCATTTTTTTATGATTGTGTTTTGGATACACTTTGTTGAATGCTGGACTTTCAGTAATTTAGCACCATTTTTTTGTGTCACCATTTATTTGAACTATTATAGTGTTTTGGTCCACCTTGTTCATTGTTGGATTATTCAGTTTTTCCTAGGTAGTACTTATTCATCTTTGTCTTATTTTTGTTTTAATACTAATTAATTTTGTAATAGTTTAGGTCAGTAACCTGTGGCACACCAGATGTTGTGAAACTACAATTCCCATCATGCTTTGTCAGGTATCCGCTATGCTTTTGCAGGTAAGGCATGCTGGGACTTGTAGTTTCACAACAACTGGAGTGTCACAGGTTAGCCAACACTGGTTTAGGTTTTACACACAGCGCCCACAAAAGAATTCACCTCTCTGTTCTTCTATTCACCTTTGTTCTGTGGGTCAAATAACTTTCCTGCGCACCAAGGTTAATGCTAACCAGTAGTGCCCCGCCCTTATGTGATATCACTGATGACATCACTTAGGGGGCAGGTCTGTAGATGAGCCCCACTATTTCTGATGGCAGCCCTGGGTGTCTGTCAGAGTTGTCATATGTCTCATGTGATGTGAGAGACATTTGTTATAGCTGGCATGGTATAAATAGAGCCAGAGGCAGAACTAGTGAGTTGTGGGTGTAAAAAATATGCTTTGGCCCTGATGATTTCCCAGGTAACCTGGTGGGGAGCTTCGGTGATGTGGTGATGGCAGCTGTGGGCCCTTGTATCAGCATGGGCCCCGGTGCCGCTGCACCTGTTGCACCAGTGGTAGTTCTGCCCCTGGATACAGCTATCTTCTTAAAAGTACTGTTTCACCTTAAACAAAAGTAATGGTCATGTGTAGATAATATTTAGAAAGTATGCTTAAACTTAGCTCAGGTAACACTTATAACAAAACACTTATAACAAAAGTAGACCAAAATGTGCTAGAGGCTTAATATAGAGTTGTTCCAGTCTTGTACCTTCAGCCATTAATAGGTTAAAGAGAATTGAATGCTTCCAAGCGTCACTGTGGTGTAACGTCACATACATACGCTGCCCAGGCTCGGTAGGCTGCAGTCATCTATTACAATGCGTGTTGGTTCAGAAGCTGAGGTCACTAAGCTCCACCTGCTGGCAGAAATGAAAACTGTCGCTCGATCACTGCAATGCAGTTATATCCAACCTACTGTACCCACAAATATTAAACCAAAAAGACTAAGCTTCGCCGCCTAACAACTTAACTCTGTCCCCACTATCTAGAAAGCTGTGAAAAAAATATGGTTCGTTTTCATGGAACTTATTGTACTTAATGTACTTTATTAAAAAAACAAAAACATATGTATAAACGTGTATCCAATAAGTAAAATAAAAATAAAGTTCACATCAACAACCAATGCAACAGAGTACATATATAATACAAAGTGCATGAACCACATTAGAGGCAACAATCTTGCATAAGTCCCCTGAAAGTAACTTAGGGCCAGATATTACGCTTACGTACATTCTGAGTTCCATACGTTAGAAAATCCGAGGAAGGGGTCAGCCCTTCACTTCCACATGCCTATTCCCCACCATACAAGCGGGTATAGACATGCTAATTAGGGGCCAGGGGTGGGGAACAGCAGTTTTGCATGGATCAGCGTCCCAACGTACGCAGATCCGTGTGGAGAAATTAAGGTAGGGTTCTATGCCCTGCTGGAGAGAGGAGAGTGACAGGGGCATGCACTCCCCTCTTCAGTGCGGTCTTTTAGACCCCCAAACGTATGGAAAGCTCTCGGGGGTCTGGATCCGGCCCATTGTACATGGGGATGCTATGCATATTGCCCTGCCTATTAACAGAATGAATTTTAGGAAATAAAGGAATTTCTCTGCTAGTCACAAAGACTATTTAACAATAAGCTTTATGCTGTATAAGTGATGTTATAACTTTGCCTTTGCCAAACTGAAAATCTTTTTGTTAAGATGAGGATAGATTAAAATCACCCTATAGTGCAGCACTCCGAGACTAATAAAGCAAACAAACTCGTCCTGTGGGCTTCATATCAATAATACAATATTTGCTTCTGTGCAAACATCTTTAGATACTAATTTGTATGCAGCGGGTGCACAAGCAGAAAGCTGATAATACAGTAAAATGCTGAAGATGATCAATAGCTACAGCTTACACTATTTCCTCGTTATCCTGGAAACAGGACAGAGTCACCAGCAGCCACCATGTTATTCAGCTAATGGAGGGACGGATTCATACTTACGCCTGACACCAGACTTACGCAATCTGCTTGCGGGAGTCGAGTGTTTTTCTGGCAGTGAGCATGCACGCGCCAGATGTTGCGATATGGATCTCAAGGTGTACGGTGAGCGGGAGGATACATGTAAATTATACAGCGTGGGCTGGGTGTAATAGTTCAGTGATCAGAGGGACTTCTGATCCGCACGGGACAATTAAGGCAGACTTATGTTCGCTTCCATCTTCCATGCGGACTGCCGTGACCTCCATGCGTGCGGATCCGGTCCACAGACTGGAACCAGGAACATTTCAGATCCAGATAAATTAGTAGCCGCAATCTTCTTGCACACGTTGACTTCCAACACAGGTCTACACCCTCAAGATCTAGAAATCAGTCTGGCGGGGTGTCCGTCTGATGGGACGGGGGAGCTATTTAAAGTGCACACTAAGGGCTGGGCTAAGCCTTTCCATACAATCCCTGGACTGGATCCAGACCTTGTTAAGTGCATGAACTTAGTTACTCAAGGGCTAAACCATGTTGATATCAGGGGGGGCCAAGTTAATGGTATTCTTTGCATGCAGGAATGTATCTTTGAATTGCTTACTGCACACAGATACTGACCTGTGTTACTATAACACTGTTATTTAGACTTGGGGAAGGAAACATCACCTCTCAACTCTAATACTGTTTGCAACAGATGAAATATGACTCCCCTGCAATCAACATGGTTTAGCCCTTGAGTAACTAAGTTCATGCACTTAACAAGGTCTGGATCCAGCCCCATTTGAAGTGGGGCCAGTGCATAGATGTTAAGATAGTGTCCTGCTGGTGGGAAATCACAAGCGTGAGGGGAGTGTTCTTTTCTCACACTTATGCAAATTAGTTTTACACAGCGACCTGATAATGGGCCTCCGCTCACGTGTTCCTATTAAATCTGGTTCTGGTCCATTATTTACCAGGAAGGTCAGAACATTAAGTCATGTCAGTATCTTGCTACCCAATGGACGTGTTGGCAGGGGGATGAGAGGAGGGTAAAGCTTCACTTGCACACTTCGGGCCAGATCCAGACCTACGCTCATGAAACGCCCTTTGCGTGGCATATTTACGCCAGCGTACCTATGAAGCACTCCCCTTGTTCGTACTTACTTTTGCCGCCTTACGCCGACCAAACCCTACCCTGACTTTTCTGAGCGTAACTGCAGGCGTCCATAGGCTCCTTGCATAGTTACGGCACTTAGCACGCCCATACTGTACGATTTAAATACCTCACCCCGCCCTCGGAGCGTAAATACGGTTTTCGTATGGCAGGCACGCCCCTTTGAGCGTTGTTATGAAGCACGTGCAAGGCCCATACACTCAGAGTTTCATTGTATCAAATCTGCCCCGCGCATGCACAGTAAGTACAATTGGCTGCTTTTACGCTACCGAAAAGCGTAAAAACGCTCCCGAGCGTAGGTCTGGATCAAGCCCTTCAAGTCTAAATGACTCAAATGCTGGAATACTAGTCATATGGATTCAGGATCTGCCAGCCGGCAATACTTACAGTGTATTTTAAGCATCTCCTGCCAGCAGAACGTTAAATCTATATGACTGGAATGTCAGCATTTCAGTCACATAGATTTACAGGGCACCCTCTTTCCTGGACTGAACCCCCTTCACAATTCGGGAGGCAAATAGCCCTCTTGCCCCTTCCCATTTTGACACCCCTTATATTTACCAACATATACATACAGGCCAAAAACCGAATCTCCAAAATCTCCCCAACTTCCATGTGTTTAACTGTATTGTGCACTGTGTATGCATGAGAATCAAAAAATGATTGTCTGCTCAGGATTCTGTGCACATAGATACAGAAAATCTGGGTAAGGTCCAAGAAAGACTTTCCATGTAAATGTTTCCACAAATGCACCCTATCTAATTGGCATAAAAAGGGCACATTAATTGCATTAAAATATCTTTTATGACATAACAAATAACAGCAGGCATAATAATAATAATATGACAATATTACTTAATAACTTACTTTTACATTAGGGTTGTTATATGTATGCATAGTGCTTGTACTTTCATGATCCTAAGAGCCGATCACCAATACCCACTGTATCCACACATCTGTGCGAGAGCTTGGGAAATCACACCCATAGCTCACACATTGGACCCTGCCTTCCTTAAGTTTCTGATCCAATTTGCACATAAAATGGTGACAATTCAGAAGCCTTGATCAATCAACCCTATGATTTTTCGCTTACACTGTACACTGAAATATTAAACCACTTCTACCTGCATGTACAATCTTCCCCCGTCTTAAGCTGTCGGAAGTCTGGACAGGATTTATATGTGCTCCAGTCAGGGCACTTGGATGCGCACACATGTGCAAATGTGAACATCTGATCCAACAACTCAGAAATTACCCAAATATAGCAAATCTCGATCTAGTCCAATGTCCTTCATCTTTATAATTAGCAGCTGTTAAACACTAGAGATCCGTTTTAGCGGCGACTTCCGTGCGTATTTTTAGGTACGTTTTAACTGCGCATGCGTAGTCATTTTTCGTACGCAGTTCAAGTAGACTTCCCGCGCAGATGTTCCTTACGGACGGACGGAAATGCATTGCGAGTGGACTTGGCAAGCGGGCGTAGGTAGATATGTTAATGCCAATCTATGGAGGCGGAAGTCTCCGAGATGAAAGATTAACAAGGGGAGTGACTGGGGTTTGGTGGGTGTAACATGCTCCATAGGTGTGTATATTTGCACTCCGATCGCAGCACGTGAAGTCTGATTACGGCCCTATATTGTTATCAGTCAAATACTACATATACTATACTATTATTCAGCTACTAGAGATTCTCCCATGACTATAAAATAAAAAAGTGAATTTAGTAAGAGACAATAACATATGGACACACAGGCAGTGGTGCCAGGGCAACCAAGGGGAATTCTGGGTCCTGGTACAGCAACCCCCCATTCTTGATCGTTATAGGTACATTTGTGTCACCGCAAAGGGGGCTGTGCCCCCTTAGATGTGTGCCTAGCAAGTTTAAAGCACTAAGCCGCCCTTCTACAAAATACAACCTGTACGTCTTTCAAGAAGGTCGAATTAGGAAGTCTCCTAGCATATGAGAGGGCCCAGCTGAGTTATTATGCAATTAGTTGCAGAGGGTGAATATATATATATATATATAATTATTTTTAAAATTGGATTTGCCTTTTAAACATCCGTGTCTTAGACATCTAAGCCATGGGAGAGATAAGAGGTATATTTCAAATTATCGTACAGTTCCAGCTTCAGAATGATACCCCTTTCACATTGCCTTAAAAACCCGGGTTTTTGCCGGGACAAGCAGCATAAACCCGGGTAAGGACTCAGTGCCTCTACCTGGGGCTAATGACCCGGGAATTCAACCCGGGTGAAAAGAAGGGTTAGACCCGGGTAGGGGTAGAGTGTGAAAGGTGCTACAGGGGTTTTTCAACCCGGGTAGCACATAATCTACTTGATTGGTGTAATTTGTTTACTGTGTCCAAAGAAAATATATAAAACCAATTATCTAGCGCTGGAGTCCTGCAGCCAGGGTCGGACAAAAACTGCCAAACCACCAATGGCACGCGATGAACAGAAGGAAATGTATCATTGGTTGTCCCACACGGCGCTTCCTCCCTTCCAAGTCAGAAAGATTCCCTTTTAAGTTGACTCTCAATCACAATTCCCAGTACATAAAAATTAAATAGAGAGAAAAAGGGATTAAAATAGAAAACGTAATAAGGCTGTATTCAGTCACGTTCAAAAATACATATAATCAATTTAAATTGATTATATTAAAAGGGAATCTTTCTGATTTGGAAGGGAGGAAGCGCCGTGTGGGACAACCAATTATACATTTTCTTCTGTAATTTGTTTACTATTTCCCTGGCAACAAGTGTTGCCAGAGCAACAGTAAACAAATTACATAGTGTGATGATTCACACTACTAACAGGGCAGACCCGGTCCCGGAATTTCCAGAGTCTGCCCTGCAGTGTGAAACAGGGTCTGTGACCCTGGGATCTTCTGCTGACACAGCAATATCCTGGGTTCACAGACCCTGGATATTACTGGGGTGGCGATCTGAAAGGGGTATTACACTGCTGTCTGTTACTGTGTCTGGATCCAGACTTAAATAAGTGCTAGAAATGAGTTACTCATGGGCTAAACCATGTTGACTGCAGGGGTAGTCAAGTTAATTGTATTCTTTGCATGCAGAGTGTTAGGCTCTGTGGTTTGCTGGCCACCCGCTCCCTTGAGCCCAGCTTACCTGATCGCAGCAGCAGGCCTGCGGTCTGGACGTCCTCTCTCCCCCGTCAGCAGCGTCTGCTGCTCGCGTCTCTCCTCCCCCTGGCGTCCATCGCGGCTTGTTGTTAGGGACGCTGATCCCGTCTCTCTGTCGGGCTGGCGTCGGGTTGTATCCTAGCAACCTGGACGCCAGCCTATCTCCGCTATTGGCGCGTTCGCGGCCCGCTCCCATAGGCTTTCCCCTTTTTATAGCTTCCTGCCTCCCTCATTCACGTGCCGGTTATAGATTCTTCTAGCCTCATAGCCTGCTCACTTTGCCTTGTGCCTTCTTATCTCTTCTGTGACTCTTGAGTGCCCCATATCTGTCCTGCCTGGTTCCTGCCTGTGTTCCTCCTGTGTCTCTCCCCATCTCTTACCCTTACTGTTTAAACCTTGTGGTTAACCCCTTGCTCTCCCGTGTGCATGTAATTGTATCCCTTAGGGGATTTCCTTCGGTCTAAGTGTCAGTGTGATTGCCCCTCCCCCGTTCGTAGTGTCAGTCCGGTCTGTCCCGTGTTCCTTTCTTCGGTCTTTTGTTATTGGTATCTGTTGCTCGTAGTTTGTCTCAGGTCAGATTCTACTGACCTGACTCCTCCCACTTTCTCCCCTCTCTTTTCTGGCTCTATCTCTTTTCTATCTGTTCTTTCGGTTCTTCTCCCGGGTTTTCTCTGAAGGTGCGTATCCTGACGAAGTCCCACCAGCTCCAGTCTATCCCCACCATCAGGGGCTCTAGCGAACACTCAGACGGAAATCAGGCTCTACAAACCGGTGAGTTACCCGCTTCTTCTCTACCTCTTCTTTGGTCACTCCGGTTCCCTGTCGGGGTAAGCCCGCGGTACCATTACCTTGTCCACCTCTTGCATAGGGGTCATAACACTTATCCAGAACCATGCGTCCAAGACGGCTGGCCACTTAGGAGTTCAGAGGACGATTGAACTCCTATCACGAACTGTTTGGTGGCCTACATTGCAACAGGACACTAAGGAATTTGTAGACGCCTGTGAAAGCTGTGC